>NQII01000703.1:607780-711231 GCA_002778355.1 Clitarchus hookeri
GACCGAATCACACTGACACAATGAAGGAAGGCGTAGCACATAGTTGCACCATGGTCGTTACAACGTTTTGACTTGCACTCCTACTTGTAGTTCAGTTTTCCCCCACTAGTGGCAGCACAATCCAAACAAGCTGCATTGCTATCGAAAGATATGGCATTTACAACGTGATTTTGTATGAAAACTGATATTTCACACTTTTGGCATTTACAACGTTTTGGAAATGCACGCTTCATATGTACAAATGAAATATGAATATATTAATTTCAAGACATATCAAGTACGTGCCCCAAAAAACTAAATTAAAAAAAAATTATGAAAAGTGATAATCGCAATTTTCACATTTAACTGTTGGATTTTGTTGATAGTTTTCGGTGATGTCATTCTGCCTGCCTAAGCGGTAGAAGTTTGTTTCTACAGGAGACTGTTGGGGAGTTCCGGAATGTTAATGTTCGTTACATCATTAATTTTATAAAAAGGAACAGTATTCAAAATGACAGCAAAAATTGTATTCAGGCAGCATAAAAATAATTATTTGTATTTTAATTTCTGGCAGAAATATATACCAAAATGTTTTAAAACTAGAGAAATATTTTTACTAAAACTTAATTGATATTCAGATATTTGCAAACCTTCAGATTTTCTCCCAATGGAAATAACAATTACCTCCTGACACTACTCTCGGAAGTTTTGAAAGATAGCAAATAAACTAAAATTTTTTAGATTTTCTGCCTCATATGGTTACAATATGTTGTAATTCGTGTATTATTAAATTCCATTAAGTAGATAATAAACTATGATAAAGATGTTAGTTGGTCTCTCGAGTGACTGCGTGCAACATTTTGAAACATTCGTTTTGGTTTTCAATACTTTAGACAATAATATAAAATCGTAGACAAACTATCAAAAATGCTTTAAAAATTATAACAGTTTGGTAAAAGTTAACGCAAGTTTTATGGTTATATAAAATTCTATAGAAACTTCTCAGTGTAATGTGGACAACTTAAAATTAACTCTTCTTGTCTTGACAAAACGTTTGCCACTCTGACAGCATTTATCACACGGTTGAGGAATGACTTCATTATTTTCTCAAAACTATTGGATGAATAAGTATTTTTTATGCTTGCTTACGCTTCTGCGTCGTGGGCGTGGCCGACGTCACGGTGGCGAAAACCACAGCACTTGTGGGCGCTATGTTGTCAGAATTATATTGGTGTGGTTTTCCATCGCCTTCTGCTGAATGAAATGAATAAGTCCAGAGGCGGAACCGGGAATAATCAAACCCGAATCCTTCCGGTTAGAGGAAACCTCCCCCCTCTCCCTGATTCATAACATCACAGATAAGGATCACCAAAATATGAAAGGATAAAAAATGTTTATAAATTATCTTTTGTGATTTTTATTTAAAATTATATGTGGAATAAATTACTATTTGCAATTTATAAGAATATACGGATATCAAATCATGCATCTATTTCAAGATATCAAAGTAAATACTTTAATGTTCTCGCTCCCTCCTCCGCNTTTTTATTTAAAATTATATGTGGAATAAATTACTATTTGCAATTTATAAGAATATACGGATATCAAATCATGCATCGATTTCAAGATATCAAAGTAAATACTTTAATGTTCTCGCTCCCTCCTCCTCCTTCATTTTGCGGTAAACTTTCAGGCTGCCATTGCGCGATACTACACATAGAAAGTGCTGTACATTGGTGTGATGACCAAATATTGCACACTCGGTTTTAGGGCAGAGAAAAATGGAGAACAAGCAATTCCTCATCCTTGTTACAAGAACTGGGGCTCAAAGCAAAACTCGGCAAGCATGGAGGCTGCAATTATCGCAGAAGGGTTTACAAATAGTGAAGCAATGTAGGGTGTACGTTATGGCTGCCTGGATGCAGATGGAGACAGCAGTGTCAAAAAAACTATTATTGACTAGAGACCATACAAATAATTACCAGTAAAGAAAATTGATTTCCGCAACTACATGCTGCGAAATTATTGCAATAATTTACTCGAGGTGGTGCAGACAGTTGACAAAAGTCGCTATTCAGTAGTTCTGCATAAGTGTTTTGGAGAATACCTTGACAGATTGCAATATACTGTCAAAAAAATCAAGAATTCAGAAAAGTTAAGATCTTTTAGACCAGGTAAAACTTCTCAAGGTAGACAGAATGAATGTGCCTCGACATGTATTTGGTGACCACACTAAATGTGCACAGTATTTTTGCGATGGAAGTGAAAAAAGGAACTTTAAGAACCTAGTTCCAGACATATTGGCTTGTGGTCTCTTCCAAAAACTTCGGGACTCATGTCGTTTTTTGAGCAGGAATGCATCTAGTTTACTCAAAGATGTAGATAATAATTATGCTGAGCATTATAATCATACAGTTGCGAAGATCGCAGGCGGGAAGAGAATTAACTTCGCCGGAAGTAGCTATGAAGCGAGATGTGAAGGTGATGTGGTTCAACACAATACTGACAATGCCCGGTACAAGCTACACAAAACACTATTTGGTTCTAGCCCAGGGATGTTTTCAAAAAATTACCAGTTAAAAATAAAGAGGAAAGTTAGCCTGGATGGGGAAAGATGAAACAAAAGACCGATAGCCAAACACTTCATTTTTACAGAAAAAGTATCAGTACCAATAAACCGACAAGATTATGGACAAAATACTCCAGACACCTAACCTTAGCGAAAAGGAACTGCAAGAACAGAAAGAGGAATTTTTGGCCAGGGTTTTTACGAATAACGATCAACGTGATCAACTGGAGTCAAACACTAGGCAGCAAAACGAGTCGGCAGAGTGGTTAGAAGAAAGACGGAAAAGAGTGACTGCATCTAATATCGGCAAGATCTGCAAAAGAAGGCATACAACTACCTCAAAAATTAGTTTTGTGATTTTCTGTATGTAACAATGAAGTCTACAGAAGCAATTTTATATCGACATTTTCACGAGGAAATCGCACTTAAGGCTGCTGAGCAAGCTACAGGAATGGAGATGAATAAATGTGGAATAGTTGTAAATAATGAATACTTATACATAGCAGCAACTCCGGATGGACTGACATCAGATGGAAAAGGATTAGGAAATTAAATGCTTCTGAAAATTGCAAATATATATCCGAGACACGCTGTCAAAGATGGCATGTTGAAATTTTTTATGTTACAGATGACCTTATTGAAATAAATAGACGCCATAGTTACTACTATCAAATTACAGGTCAGCTACATGTGACAGGCAAACAGTATTACCTCTTTGGTGTTTGGTTGTCAAAGGGTATGGAAGTTTTGGAGATTCGCAGAGATTAGTATTTCTGGAAAAGGAGATGGAATCATATCTGATCAGATTCTACATGGATAGTGTGCTACCAGAGCTAGTAGGCACATGCCACATACGCTCCATTCCAATCCGAGATCCGGACTGGATAACTAAAGCTCAACAGAAAGCTGCGGACAAGAAGAAAATTAAGGAAAGGGGGAGGGTTAAGCGAACTAAGTCAAATGTTACATTCGAGAGAAAAGTTTTATTATTTTTGTAGTGGAACAAGTAGAGTTCGCTAATAAATATAATCAGGAACTTTGTTGTTATACAGAAATATTTAATTAGTCACATAAAGAGTGCCAATAAAGTCCGATTAGTATATTTGTATGTGATAAGATTATAATGTTACCTTATATAATAATAATGTGGCATGAGTCTTTGTTAAAAATTACCTGGAGAATTTAGGACTTACAAACACCTTGAATTGTGTGGTAGTGTTGTTAGAAAAACAAGGGTATTTTCATT
This sequence comes from Clitarchus hookeri, assembly GCA_002778355.1. Classification (NCBI taxonomy): domain Eukaryota; kingdom Metazoa; phylum Arthropoda; class Insecta; order Phasmatodea; family Phasmatidae; genus Clitarchus; species Clitarchus hookeri. The sequence continues at coordinate 611,575 of NQII01000703.1, forward strand.
TCACAATGTTTGGTAAACTATTAGCTAAAATGTATCATAATTAAAGTGACTGATGATCAAAGATAAGCCAACATTTAAATCGTTCGAATATTTAATTGTGCATAGTTTTAGTTATACATAAGTGGATTGTGTTTTGTTGTTTAATTATTACATGTAACTAAAATACTGTGCATTTAATTATCAATCTCTCAATAAACTTTAGTTATTTAGAATAACTGGCTTAAATATACAGGGAGGGACTGAATTCGACAGACAAATTTCATGAAGTGATACTTTATTCAAAATCAAGTGGCAAATATATAGCACACTTTGTACCTAAACTAAATATTAACGGTGAAATAAGTCCCCAAAAATTGAGAGTTTTGTATGTATTTTTCATAAATATCGGAAACCAGGTGAGATGAAAGTACAATTCACGGAACATTGTTGTATGTTATCGGAATATTTAACCTAAGAGCAAAGACACATTAATAATAATCAGGGGATCATGGAGGACAGGGAACAGGGCCCCCACGGCTTATCCATCGTCCAGGGAGTACGAGATTCAGGTGATCGCGTGCACATCGCGAACTGTGGGCTAGGGCGTCGTCGTACTGGGACCTCTTCGAGTAATGTCGGCAGAGTTTACCGCATAAATGCAGAGTACACATTGCCGGTGAGACGGTGTGGTAATTGGAAGGGGCCAACCAAAATGTTATGTATTACGCCCACCCAGACGTTGACACTGAATCGCTGTTGATCCCCGTGGACGAATGGGATTGACATCCACCCACTCATGGATATTTGGACAATTCTGTATATTATCACGTTCAAAGGAAGCCTCGTCCGTGAAGAGAATGTATCTGTAAGTGTAAGGGTATGTTCTGCGTTGAAACCATGCCGCAAACTCCACGCGTCGAGGATTACCCGCAGGATCCAAGGCATGCACACATTGTGCATGTAACAATTGCAGTAATTGCTCATGAAGAACTCTACCAATTGTGCGGCGGCTTCTGTTGAGTACTCTTACAATAGTATGCGTACTCGAAAGTAGGTTATTCTCAGCATGCCTCAACACATCCTCTTCATACCTGGCTGTCCTCGCTATCCTTCTCCGCCCTGCATTCGGTCGTATCACCTCCAAACGTCCATTGTCTCTCAAACGTCACACCACAGACGCAAATGTGGTTTGGTGTGGCTGCTGTCTGTGCGGAAATCTATCTCTATGCAATATTTGCGCTTTTCTTTCATTCCCCTCTGCCGCACTGTAGACGAGTAGCATATATGTCAGTTCCGGTCATTTAAAGCGTTCCATTTTGCAGACACAACATGCACCTTGACCATCAGAAATGTGAGTGATACGTTATGGAGTGCACATATATTTTATACAAATCGTCTCAAGTTTAATGGGCCACATTCGCTATAGCGCCTTTAGTGCCGTGATAACGGTCGTGCCAGGCGTGGAATTGAACATGTTGAACCATACAGAGCTGCCTAGTGTGGTATTACTGCAAGACATGTAGACCGCTCGCACAGCCTGTACACACATGTTTCATACTACATGCTGTATCTGCCACCTAGTTAAATGTTTGCTCGCAAACGAATGGCCTTACAGTGTTGCACTATGGAAACGTTACTTTTAACTGTTGACATAGCGTTTGTCAAAAGTAACACTTATTTACTCGCTTATAATACAGTATGGATACCTGTAGTTTTTAGCCTGTGCGTTTAATGTCTCGTCGAAAGTGAGTTCATTGGACACAGGAACATACAACTAGGCACTTGAAAGGAACTGAGGAAGGATACGGCCATGGCCTTTATTAAATAACCATCCCAGCGTTTGCCTGGAGTGACTTCGGGAAACCATGATAAACCGAATTCAGGACGGCCTGACCAGGATTCGAACCCGCGCCCTCCCGAATGAGAGTCCAACATGTTATTGTTGCCTCACTTCGCTCGATCCCTGATTTATTTATGATAGGAGATGTTTATACGAACCGTCTGGACTCATAAACGTTTGATGCTTGTTTATTTAACAATAATACCTAGGTATCACACAGGGCCTCTAGCCGCAACTGCCTAGGACCACTGCTTTTTCGTACAAAACACACATACATAAAGCTTCAGCTGCAGCGATACACGTCCAGGCGCATAAACATTGGTCTTTACAGAACACAGCAGCGAGAACAATACGGTTCCAGGCAAGCAGGCAATACCAATACTTCCTGTAAGGAATTTCACACCGACTGTTGCCAGGAACACGTTGTCGGAAGTAGTATTGTAACGTGTTTAATGCATGGTAATGGTTGTTTACATTAAATAATAAATGTCCCCCGCCATTGTCTGTGCAATGGAAACAGCAGCTTACCATACATGCATGTCGAACATATTGCCTACATACGAGACACTGTATCGCTGCAGCGGAATCTAGCGGAATATATATGTGCGTTTCAAACGAAAACGGCCGGTCCTAGTCAGTTGCAACAAGATCATTTTTATTTCGTAGGTCGTACCACTCAATAAACCAGAGTCAAACGTTCATAATTCCCGACGGTAACGAAGATGCCGGCAATATGAGGGTGGTCACCGCTGTTATTTTAATGACGGGAGTGTTATTAATGTGAGTTTGCTCTTAGGTTGAAGATCCCGATAACATAAAACAGTGTTCATCGAATTGTAATTTCATCTTACCTGGTTTCCGATATTTCGCAAAAATACATCCCATATTCTTAATTTTCGGTGACTTATTTTGCTCTTAATATTTTGTTTAGGTACAAAGTTTCCTGTATATTTGCCATTTGTTTTTGCTTAAAGAATCACCTCAAGAAGTTTGTCGGTAGAATTCAGTCCCATTATGTACTAATCAGCAGAAAATTTGTTGTGTTAAATGTAATGATCTATTAAATACACGGCCACAAAACTATTAAAATAGCCACTTATAACCAAAGCAATACGTAGGTGGCATATATATTTATTGTTTTAATAATGTAGTTTATAACGAGAAACGGTTAAGCTTAATTTATGTATGTATGTATTTATATATTAATCTATCGCCCAGTCTTCCACATAGAGCATCTCTAGCCACAAACTGTTTTTGTAATGTATGCGATATTTCTGTAACTATACAGTTTAATCCATAGTATGTATGCCGGTAAAAAGACAACTTTTATGATGAGTTGTAATTTGTCTACACTTGAGAGGTTCTCTTTCTCGAAAACCAACCAGGAACAGACGAACCTAATTCATACTCTGAACATACTGTAAAAAAGTAAATCTTTTTTGTACATAGCATTCGAACGTGTTTCCGCAAATGGTAACTGAAAACCAAAATATTTTTAAAATACTTACACTATAAAATTTACACAAAAAATTAGTTTAATAACATTATACACAAAAACTATTTCTCTCTACCCAGTACCAACATAGTAAATTACTCGCACATCGTAAATCCGTCTTAATTGAAAATTGTATGTAATTATACAAACAAAAAATTACAAAAAAATTGATTTTAGTTTATTTATTTATTTTCAGGCACTCTGAAGTTAACAGCAGAAAAAAGGTTCTATGATTATTATTTAACAAACCATGAGCGTGTTTTTAGTGGGATGTTTATTCAAAGGTTCTATCCAAAAAGTGTGAACTTGCCATGAATGAACTATGCGAATTTGGATGAGTGAAGTTCATTTTACTCAAATTAGGCATCACATGACAATCAGGTTTTACCTAATAAATGTAGTTACATCATTTTTATATATAATTACTGCGATTTCGCCATTCATGTACCGAGTATTATAATCATGTTTTACTTCTTTATTATAAATAATTTTATATCATATTATCACATTCTAACACCAAACAAAACAATTGAAGAATTGACAAAGTTGCCATATTATACTATGACCAATGTAGCAAAATAAAATGGCTAATATTTGGTATAAAATAAAGCGGCAATATCAACACACAGTTTTAGTTATTTTCATTGAACGTACCTAATTTAAACTTGGATTAAATTATTTCTGAACTTAAATTATAAATTTAAGTGATTAAAATTACTCATTATTTTACTTTGTAAGAATACTTCAAATTTAATCAATTATGCGACATTTATTTTGCATAATGCTGGAAATAACAAACCAAACGTTTACGTTTACCAATTATATGTGCCACATAGTTAATATAAGGAAACAGAAATGCAAAAAAAAAAAAATATCTTACCAAAACATTTTAGAAATGCATTAACAGCAAGAAGTTTCTGACATAACAAATTAGCCTACTTTCCTGAACATGGGCGCAATCAGTTTTTAAACAATTTCTTAAACGCTTAGTTGGTAGGAAGGTCTTGACTTTTCTTTGAAAGCAATAACTTTATAAACGAATTCAGAAACTTATGTAAAAGTTGTGAGACAATTACAAATACAAACATGCCTTAACCGGGACTTAAAGCCAGAAAAACTCGTACTATAGGATAGCGTGAAATGCACTGAATTACGGAGGTCGGACTCGAAGCATCAACTTCGGATTTAATCAGGCTAAAATTTCGAATGATAATGTTTACTTACCTACAATATTTACAGGGCCTTTAATTTGAAAATAAGTGACAAATTCACATAAAATATGTTTGTTTACATGAACTATTTTAGCTCTACTTGTGTGAAGAATTTGATGAAAATCGGTTTTTTGGTTCCTGAGATATGACATAAAACTATATTTTCTTATTTGATGGTATCGTAAAAAATTTCTAGAAAAAGATACTTTACTATATATGACTCGTCTAATGTATACTGTCTACATACAAATTTTGGTTGGAATTGGTTAAATTGTTTAATATATATGTCAAACTTGCCTAAATGATTTAAGAAGATNTACATACAAATTTTGGTTGGAATTGGTTAAATTGTTTAATATATATGTCAAACTTGCCTAAATGATTTAAGAAGATGCCATTTTGAAAATCGTTGTCTGACCCATTTAAATCATGAAAGTTTACATGGCCTTCTGTAGCATTTATGGTGTGCACAATTTTGTACACATTTATTTGAAGTGTTACAGTGTAACATTTGGTGGGAGTCTGTTGATTGTTCGTCGAGGCATGGCATAAAACCTGCATAATTTTCGTGTGGCGATCTTTATAAATGGAGGACAAAAAGGGAATTGTTTTAGAAATTTTAATGATTGTATTCAGCCAATATACAAAGTTAAGTAAGAAAAGATTTCATAGTTTCGTAGATATTGCGCATATAACTAAAATGATTTTATAGGCACCATTCTGAAAATAAGTGACCTACTTAAAAAAATACAATTTTGTTATGGCCTACCACAGAAAATCTTCGCCAAATTTTGTAACAATGGGCTGGTTGTTTCCCGAGATACGAAAGAAAATCGATATTTTCATTGGTAGGGCTATATTACAAAATGGCGGAGGAATGAGGCTCTGCACAGACAAATTTAATGGTTGTTAAAGGTACTGCCAGTATAAAAAATTACGTTTCTATTTTGTATAACCATTTTTAAATAAGGGTCTGGCATTCATAACACATACCAGTTTACTCCACCTGCTACAGAACTATTTGTTTGCCAAATTTTAAAGGAATCTGTAAATTTTTTTCTGTGATATGACAATAAAACTTTATATACTCATATGGCATTATCTTACAAAATGGCGGACAAAAGTTGCTCTATGTAAATACAGTTGATAGTTGTAATATCTACTGCCAGCATACAAAGTTTAGTATAAATGTATTACATGGTTTCGGCGATATAGCATTTTGAGCTAAAAATGGCTCTTTGGCCACCTTTTTTGAAAATAAACGTCTGGCATGTTTAAATCATACCACTTGACATCATCTGCTCCAGTACTACTTGTCTGCCAAATCTGGTAGGGATTGGCCAAATCTTCCCGAGATATGACTAAAACTTTATTTTATTCGCATGTTACTATTTTACAAAATGGAGGACAAAGGATGCTCCACGAAGATACAGTTGATAGTTGTAATGTCTACTGCCAATAACAAAGTTACGTTGGAAATGATTACATAGTTTCGAAGATATAGCATTCTAAGCTCAAATGACTTCAAAAATATATGTCTGACATGCAAAAAACGTATCATTTAACATAATCTGCATCAGTAATACTTGTTTGCCAAATCTGAAAGTAATCGGTTAATTATTTACTGAGTTAAGACATAAAAACTTTATTTAGTCGTATAGTGTTTTCTTCCAAAATGGCCGACAAAAGTGGTTATTTGTTGATATATATGATGCATGTAATAGATACTATCAATACGCAAAATTGGTGAAATTTTTGGCATGTGTACCAAATAAACATAAAACATTTGCATGGCCACCATTTAGAAAATAAGTAACTGAAGAATTTCAACCATATACGTTTACACGGACTACCATAGTATTACTTACATGACAAATTGGGTGAGAATTGGTTAAATAGTTTTCGAAATATAATGTCAAGTCTAAATTTTTTCTATTGGTGCTATCTTACAAAATAGAAAAAACCTTAAACAAAATACATATCAAAATTTAATGATTTCACAATACTCTGCAAGCATACAATATTAGGTTTACATCTGTCAAATGGTTCCCGAGATATGACATATCACCCCAAATTTTAGAAGTGCCCAGCGCAGTCGAATACTATAAAAGTCAGGTGTCACTACTAAGTATCATATGTGTACAGAATTTGGTGAAATTCGGTTAAAGTATTCAAAAAATTTTTAAAAGGGGGGGGGGGACACGCACACTAGTGTGTCCCGAAAATATTTTTTTTTGTTTTCCTTAACGCAAGTCCTCTTAAAATTTGCGTAATTGATCGTAGATTACGAAAATAATTTTAAAAATAATATAAAAACAATGTCTTTAGGGTTCTACCGATCTTCAAATTTTGAAAAATTTACATTTTCATGGTGATATTTTGCTATCCCTAATTTCGGCTCCTGAGCTAAATATAAAAAAAAAAATTACTTTTGTTCTATTTAGGTGTAATACATACACAACGTTTTGATTTGCATGCAACAACACGTTACCGGCGACTTCGAATTTGTTAGGTTGCAAATACCCTCAAGTGCCCGCGTGCGCGTGGTTACCCCTGCTCTCACGCCGCGCCGCGCGCTTCTCCACTGCGCCGACTGACGATCTCTTTCGCACTTCGCCAACTACGTCTTCTCGCATCGTCCGTTGTCTAGTCGAACGCAGCAAAGACAAAGCGCGGGCTGTACTATAATAGTACAGTTGCGATTGTTACAGTGTTAAAAGAGAATTTTGTGATTTTTAAATAATGAGTTCGAGGTGTAGTGAGACTACTTATGCTATATTGGGACCATTCAAAGAACTTGACGATCGGCAGCTACCAACTATAAGGGGCGTCATTTAATGTATTTTATTTGTCAAGAACGACCTAAAATTGAAGTATAATGGAAAGGATCCATCCAATTAAGATATATATGCCATTGTTTCTGAAGAGATCAACAATATTTAGACCAAAGCTTCGATTCCAATCGTAAGTAAGGAACGAGTTATTCAATAACTGAAATCCTATTTCGAAAAGTAGCTCAATTTGAAAAGATACCCCAAAAGCAAACGGAATGATAGTTTTGAAAACAAACTGAAGTGTTTTTTAGAGTGGTTCTGAGAAGCTTTTCGACGTTGCGGCTTGTAAATGCACTTTATTTGAATCTTGTTCGTGTTTAAAACCTAAGAAAGTTCCCAACAATGAGAGAAGTTTTTGTTGGATCAAAGGAATGACAGGAAAATTGTTATAAGCGTTGTTGATAAGAAAGAAACGGCTAGATTAACGAAACGACAGCAGAGACAAATTGAAGAGTAAATAAGGGGAGCAAAAAAGTCGTGTTCTACTCAAGAAACTGATTCTGTTTCAGCAAATTGTGATGAAGATTCGGTGCGTGAATTTTCCCCAGAAACGTATCCGATAACAGAGGTATCCCCGACAACCACGCCCTCTGCAGAGACACCATCAACTTTAACGGTAAATCGGAATACATTGCTGTTGCCAACCGTTGCTAAGGTCTGTAATAGATACGGTTTATGGACGCGATCTGCTGCTGCTGTTGCTTCTGCAGTTTTGGCTGACGTCGGCTTGGTTTCTACCGAAGATTTAACTCTGGTTATTGATAAAAACAAGATCCACAGAGCTGTATCTAAAGTCCAGGCAGAAGCTTCAAAAGATATTGGAGTTATTTTTATAAAAAGCATTTACTTTGATGGACGAAAAGACAAGAGACTGATAAATGAGAAAATAGGGGATCGTTACNTCTGCTGCTGCTGTTGCTTCTGCAGTTTTGGCTGACGTCGGCTTGGTTTCTACCGAAGATTTAACTCTGGTTATTAATAAAAACAAGATCCACAGAGCTGTATCTAAAGTCCAGGCAGAAGCTTCAAAAGATATTGGAGGTATTTTTATAAAAAGCATTTACTTTGATGGACGAAAAGACAAGAGACTGATAAATGAGAAAATAGGGGATCGTTACCATCGCAAAGAAGTTTTAGAAGAGCACATCTTAATTTTAGCAGAACCTGGATCAATTTATTTGGGACACACAACGCCAAGTCGTGGCACTGCAAAGGGAATTCTTACTTCGATCACAACTTTATTAGAGGGTCAAGGTTGGAATTTAGATGACGTGATTTGCATTGGATGTGACGGAACTGCAACTAACACCGGTTGGAAGGGTGGCGTGATTCAATATTTAGAGGAGTATTTGGAGAGACCGTTACAATGGTGTGTTTGTATGCTTCATGCCAATGAGTTACCCCTTCGTCATTTATTCTTGACCTTAGATGGTTGCACTTCGGGTCCTAGAGAATATTCCGGACCTATTGGAAAACAATTAGCTGGTTGCGAAAATAAAACCACGGTGTCTTTTTGTGCGGTGGCTGGTAATTTGCCTGACTTGCCGAAAAATGTGGTCGATGAACTAAGTACGGATCAAAAATATCTTTATGAGATATGCCAAGCTGTATCAACTGGTTCCTGTACTCCTGAGCTGGCAAACCGTCAACCTGGAAAAATGGTGCACTCGAGATTGCTTACTTCTACTAATCGTATACTCAGACTTTACGTAAGTACTCTTAATCCATCAGAAAATTTGCAATTACTGGTCAACTACGTGGTTAAAGTGTACGCTCCGATTTGGTTCCTAATCAAGCGTAAGACATTTTTAAGGACGAAGCCAAACATATTTTTCAACTGATTATGTACTCTCGATTTTTACCTGAAAATCTGAGATTTGTTTTGGATTGTGTTGTCGAAAGAAATGNAGAAAATTTGCAATTACTGGTCAACTACGTGGTTAAAGTGTACGCTCCGATTTGGTTCCTAATCAAGCGTAAGACTTTTTTAAGGACGAAGCCAAACATATATNGATTTGGTTCCTAATCAAGCGTAAGACATTTTTAAGGACGAAGCCAAACATATTTTTCAACTGATTATGTACTCTCGATTTTTACCTGAAAATCTGAGATTTGTTTTGGATTGTGTTGTCGAAAGAAATGCTTTTTTTGCACACCTAGATAACCTACTTGTCAGTATGTTGTGTGATGATAGAGACCACATTCAGGAGCTGGCATTTCGAAGAATAAAAAAAGCTAGAGAAGCTGAAAGTACCACTAAACGCAGGATATTTAAACCACCAAAAATTTACTTCTCTGCTAGGGATTACACCGAAATTATTGTGTAGCACGAGTGTCAGGTTACAGCACCGCCGGTTCTTCAACATATTTCTAATGAGGACCTTCAAATCATGGCAAAAGATAAAAGCTTGGAAATTGTTGACTTTCCTTATCACACACAATCTGTGGAAAGATGCGTTAAACTGGTAACAGAGGCCTCACAAAGTGTAACTGACGCTACTTCTAGAGATGGCTTTATTAGAACCAGGTTGCAATCTCGAGCAGAAATGCCAAATTTTGTAGATAAAAATAATTTTAAATTCTAAGTTTTTGTTATTGATTATAAGCTCTATTATGTTTATTTGGTTTTCTTGTGCTTTGTTTCATTAATTTCAANTGTAACTGACGCTACTTCTAGAGATGGCTTTATTAGAACCAGGTTGCAATCTCGAGCAGAAATGCCAAATTTTGGAGATAAAAATAATTTTAAATTCTAAGTTTTTGTTATTGATTATAAGCTCTATTATGTTTATTTGGTTTTCTTGTGCTTTGTTTCATTAATTTCAATAATAAAATACCTTTTAAACTTAATTTTGTATTATTTTAGGCATACGGTTTAGGTCTGTAAAAACCTACACTTTACAAAACTTCAAAGAGCGGTAGAGCCCTCAAGATAACACGCAATTTTAATTTATTTTTTTACCTTCATCGTTATCTGTGTAAAATTACGCAAATTTTGATACCTCTTGCAATAGTGTAACTCGAAAAAAACGTTTTCTCATACATGGACGGGACACACTAACGTGCGCATACAGACATACATACACACACACATTCACACACAGACACGCAGACAGGAAAGTGATCTCATAAGCCTTCCTTCCCTTCGCAAAGTAGTAGGCTAAAAAAAGCTAAAGTGTTAAGAAATATATCTTCCCCTGAAGACATTCCATGAAATATTACTTCCCTTACCTATAGATTCATGGGTTGGATATTTTTTTTTACACAGGTGAATAAAAAATGTATTGATTATTAATTAAAATATTGGTTTGGGGAACAGTAACAAGAAGAAGTTACTGGTAACTAATTAGCCTACTTTCGTAAACATGGGTGTAAATAAATTTTTGTAAAGTTCTTAAAAGTCTAAATAGCAGGTAGACGTTGACGTCTCATTGACAGCAATATCAATAGAGATGAGACCAGAATCATGTGAAACAGTACCAAGTCAATTAAATTACACGATTCACTTACCTGGGATTCCATTCCATAAAAACTCAAAGTTAAGCTAGCTTGCAATCAACTGCATCACAGATGTAGGGTTCGGAGCATCAACTTCGGATGTAATCAGGCTAATTTTTTAAAATTAAAATAATTACACCTAAAATATTTACACGACCATCGTTTTGAAAATAAATGTCTGAGCCTCTAAAAACAATTAAGATTACATGGCTTACCATAACGCTACTTGTGTTAAAAATTTGGTGGAAATTTGTTTATTTGTGCCCTAGGTAAGGAATAAAAATCTTATTTTCTTAATCAGTGCTATCTTACAAAACAACCAAAAAAGTGTTCTTTATACTATGCACCTAATATATAGTAACAGCATAAAAAATTTGGTTGAATTTGGTTAAATTGTTAAATATATATGCCAAATATATCAAAATATTTATATGGTCACAATTTTGAAAATTAGTGCCTGGTCCCATTTAAAACATGTTACATTTCATGGAGTTCTTTGAGAGAGTGCAAAATGTTATGGAATTTAGTTGAATTATTCCGGAAATGTGGCAAAATTTACATTTTACTTACCTGATGCTACTTTGCAAAAAATAATACAGAAAATGAGGGTCTCTGTATGCATAGATGATGCTTCAAATTAATACTGTTTGCATACAAAATTTCGTTGAATTTTTTTAAAACATTTTATAGATATAACAAATAAATATTAATTATTAATATAAACCCTATTAAAACATGCCTGCCACACATAAATCATGTTAATTAACATACACTACTGTGGCAATACTTTGTGAAATTTCGCCATTATTCGGATGATTGATCCTCGAGATATGGCATAAAACCTCCATTTTTCATGTGAAGATATTCATAAATGGAAGATAAATGTTTAAGTATTATCACATTCTATGTTTGTTATAAGTGCAATGTACAAAGTTAAAATTTATATATGTACATACTTCCATAGATATAGCACACTAAGCTAAAGTGTTTGCACAGATGCCATTCAGAAAGTAAGACACTTACACACCTAAAACATTAAAATTAATATGGCCTACCCAATTACAAATTCTTGGCCAAATTTGAAAGAATTCGGTTTATTGTTTCCCAAGATATGAAATAAAAACTATACTATTTCATGTGGGGGTTTAATCCAAAATGGCGGAGAAATAGGGTTTTCATAGAAAATTTTCATGGATGTACGTGATACTGTCAGCATAAAAATTAAATTCGAAATTTTTTTTTCCAGTTTCTTAGATAAAATGTTTTGAGCTAAAATGTTTAAATGGCCGCCATTTTTAAAATATGCGTGTCTGACCCACTGAAAGTTTATCTGTTTACATGGTCTGCCATAGTGCTACTTATTTGCCAAATATGATAGATATCTGTCTTTTTCGGTAATATCATGTAAATTTTATTTCTCATGTACTATTTTTCAAATGGTGGACAAAAATATTTTGTGTGGACACATTAAAAAATAGTAAAATACACAGCCACTATACAAAGATTGATTGTAATTAATTACATGGTATCTACAATATAACATACAAAACTAGAACACCTTAATGACCGCCATTTTGATAATAATTGTCTGACATACCTAACACACGTCAGTTAACATAACCTACCGCAGTACTAATTGTTTGCCCTGTTAAGTAGGAATCACCCTATTGTTTCTCGAGTTTTTCCACAAAAACTCTATTAATTCGAATACCACTATCTCATAAAATAGGGGACAAAAGAGGTTGTTGTTTGGCTTATATGATGCTTGTAATAGATATGTACTGTCAGCATACTAAATTTGGTTGAAATTGGTGAAATGGTATAGTAGTTATACTAAATAAACATAAAGTGTTTGCATAACCGCCAATTTAAAAATAAATGCCTAATAAAGTTCAATATCTCATATTTGCCTGGTCTATCATAGTATTAGTTATGTGCCAAATTGCCGAAAATTGTTTGAGTAGTTTTCTAGACATAACATAAAAGCGTTTCTTCATGTAGCGCTATGTTCCAAAATGGTGGAAAAAAGAAGCTCCGTGCAAACACATTTTATCTTTGTTATATATACTCCCAGCATACAAAGTTGCATTGGAATTGGATAAATGGTTTCGAAGATATAGCATACTATGCGAAAATTGCTAGATGGCCACCATTTTGAAAATTAGATTCTGACATACTTGAAACATATTTGTACATTTCAACTGCCACAGTACTACTTTATTGCAAATTCGGTAAGAATCTGTCAATTGTCTCCCGAGGTATTACACAAAACCTATATTAATACATTACAAAATACCTTACAAAATGGTGGGAGAAAATGGTTGTTGTTTGGTTTGAATGATGCTTAAAACTTATGCTGTCAGCGTTCAAAATTTGGTTGAAATTGGTCAAACGGTATTGTAGTTATACCAAATAAACGTAAAATATTTGTATTGTCACCATTTTGAAAATCAAGGTTTAATAAAGTTCATTTACTTATATTTACCTGGCGTATTATAGTTTAACTTACTTGCCAAATATAGCTAAAATTGTTTGAGTAGTTTTTGAAATATGACATAAAAGCTTTTTTTTTTCATGTGGCTCTAGCTTCTAAAATGGCGGACCGACATCCATATGTAATCCTTACACCTTGTGCTTTCAGCACACTAAAGTGTAACTTTAAATAACCTATCTGTAGGTGTGCAAAATTTTGTGGAAATTAGTTAAATTATTCCGGAAATGTGGAAAAATGATGACTTTATTCACCTGACAGTACTTTACAAAAAATAGGGCAGAAGAGGATCTCTGTATTTGTAAATGATGCATCTAATTAAATCTGTTCGTGTACGAAATTTGGTTTAATTTTGGTGTAACGTTTCATATATATAGAAAATTAACCTTATTTCTATATACACTGAAGAGCCAAAAAAACTGGTATACGCGGGCTTATGCAAATAACAGAGGTCTGGAACCAATCAGAGTAACGCGATGCGGTCGGCAACGCTTATATAAGACAACTAGCGTCTGACAAAGTTGCTAGATCGGTTACTGCTGCTACAATGGCAGGTTATCAAGATTTAAGTGAGTTTGAACGTGGTGTTATAGTCGGCGCACGAGAGATGGGACATAGCATCTCCGAGGTAGCCATAAAATGTGGAATTTCATGTACGACCATTTCACGAGTGTACCGTGAATATCGGGAATCCGGTAAAATATCAAATCTTCGACATCGCTGCGGCCGGAAAAAGATCGTGAAAAAACGGGACAAACGATGACTGACGAGAATCATTTAACGTGANTTTCACGAGTGTACCGTGAATATCGGGAATCCGGTAAAATATCAAATCTTCGACATCGCTGCGGCCGGAAAAAGATGGTGAAAAAACAGGACAAACGATGACTGACGAGAATCATTTAACGTGACAGACGTGCAACCCTTTCTCAAATTGGCGCAGATTGGATTTGTGGACTGGCCTGCAGAATTGATGATTGATGGTGTGAATTGTCTCCTGCATACCTTCAGACATTTTTCGAGTCCATGGCACGTCGTCTTGCGGCAATTCTGCGTGCTTGGAAGGGCGGAGGGGGAGGGGGGCCCTACATGATATTAGGCAGGTGTACCAGTTTTTTGGCTCTTCAGTGTATAAAACCCCACTAAAACATGCCTTTCGCACATGACACATGTTGAATCATGTATATTACTGTAGCAATACTTCGTGAAATTTTTTTATATAATCGATTGATTGTTCCTCGAGATATGGAAAAAAAACCGCCATTGATCATGTTATAATCTTCATAAATGGAGGATAAAAAGTTTATGTATTATCACAATCGGTGATTCAATATACACAGGTAAATGTGAATATGTGTCATAGTTTCGCAGACAAAGCACACTAAGCTAAAATGTTTGTATCGGCGACATTCGGAAAGTAAGAGACTTACCGACTTAATACACATAAATTAATATAACATACCACAGCATAATTTATCCACCAAATTTGAAATAAATATGTTAATTGTTTCCCGAGATACTAAACAAAAATTTCATTAGTACACTCCCGATTTATGGGGGGCGGCTTAATCGGGTTGCGCTTAACCGTGGTGCGGCCAGTTCAAAGTCAAATATTGAACAGCTGGCGCCAGTCGCGCACCGCTGCTATTAACAGCCCAGGCACACACTGTTAATTACCTGACTGCAGTCTAGTGATGCGGTATAGATTTATTTTAATACTAAATGTGTTAAGTTCTATTTTTACAAAGGTTTTTAACAGTGAATATATGAGAAAATTTAAAGTATTAGGAATTTGGGAAAATTTACAGACAGCACATTTTCATACATAATAATAAAGTATTTTACGATTAAAACTGGCGTCTGCTCCTCAAAAAGACGAGATCGTATAGTTTACAGTTGTTCTTACATGCAAAGGATATTTATAAATTAGCTGTGGCACCGAGTGCGACTGGATGATAAAATATCACATTAACATTAATTTTATTTGGCGCAAGAATGACTCCACCGCAAACAACGCGTCACGCGTGGTTTTAATAAATAAATAAAATGTATTTTCACTTTGCTGCTGAAGTGGAAGGGGATTCAGGACAAAACAAATTACGAACCTGTCTCAGAAAGCCTTGATGATTGCAGGCCGAATCTAAATTATTAGCATGCAGAATCGCTTTACGCGGAAATATGTTGCTTTTAAATATTTATAGAACTCCCGGAAAGTTATAAACTCTGAGAATCCGTTCGCATATTTCCATTTTACACATGAAAAACGAGTCATATTATGGCGGCGTGGTTTCCGAAGCAAGCCGCGCGCACTGGCCGACAGGTGGCAGCACGGTTGCCTATTTTGCTGCTGTGTCGCAAAAGTATATCTAGAACGTCCTTTTAAATGAAAATTTTTCATCTCGTGCAAACTGAAAATAACTTGGGTTAGAACTATATTAAGTTAAATTAATGTGGAAATATCTGAAAAATACTCTGCGATAGATGTTCAGCCTCTTCAATTAATATTAAGCATGCACGTGGTGACGTTAGCAGCAAACTCTAGCTACGGCCTCTGAAGAAGACATAAACGAACCTTAACTAGGGCATATGGTGTCCCATTTCGTTTAAACACATACGCATTATTCTAGAAAGAAGTTTAATTTGTTACACTGATAACAGCTGTTTTGTAACGACATAAAATACAATACATAGACATTTCGTCTACGATCTCCTTCCTGCCCGCATATTTCTCCGATGTGTATTGTGCTAACGTAGGCTGTCAAAATAGCCAATGTGAAATTTTATTACAATCGTTCACGCATCAGCTGATACAGGATTTTGTGTATGTGATGATGTGAAAATCATTAATGACGTTGCCACACACTGGCTTTCAAAAAATTGAATTCTTTTATGACTGCATAATTTGTCTATATAACCTACGGGTACAGTATGTAGGCCTTAAGTAAACATTTTCTCCCGATTATTTAACCTATAAAAATCAGTTATCCGTGAACCCTTAGCCAGTCTTTACCCCACAAAATCGGAAGTTAACTTAAATGTGGAACTATCGTATAGAATGGCGGAGAAATGAGGCTTTGCATAGACAATTGATGAATATAATGGACATTGTCAGCATACAAAGTTAAGTCAAAATTGGATTTGTACTATCGTTGAAAACAAATTCTGATCTATAATATTTACATGGCCAACATTTTTGAAAATATGTGCCTGACCATCTCAAAGTTTACCAGATTGCATGGCATACCATAGTTCTACTTATTTGCCACATTTGGTAGAAATCTGTTGTTTTATGGAGATATTGCATAACTTTAATTTGTCATGTAATACTGTTTTACAAAATGGCGGAAAAAATAGATTAGTGTGAACACAATTAATGGTTGCAATTTATACAGCCTACATACAATGTTACATTGCAATTAATAACATAGTTTCGATCATATAATATACAAAACTAAATTTTTTTTATAGCAGCGATTTTAAAAATATGTAACTGACACACCTAAACAATGCCAGTTAACATCACCTAGCGCAGTACTACTTGTTTGCCGTATTTGGTAGGAATCGGTCAATTGTTTTCCGAGATATGAAATAAAAATTTCATTTATTCGTGTGGCACTATGTTACCAAATGGAGTACAAAAGAGGCTCTGTGTGGATACATTTGATGTTTGTTATATATACTCCCACTATACAAAGTTAAGTTGGATATTGGTAAAATGATTTCGAAGATAAAGCATACTAAGCTAAAACTGCTAGATAGCCACCATTTTGAAAATACATGTCTGAAATACTTGAAACATATATAAGACGTATCAATTGCTACAGTACTACTTGTTTGCCAAATTTTGTGGCAATATGTCCATTTTTTCCCGAAATTTTACTCAAAATTGCGGACAAAAGTGTTTTTCTTTTTGCCTTCATTGTGCTTGAAATAGATTCTCGAAACGTACAAAATTCGGTTGAAATTGGTAAAATGATATGGTAGTTACACCAAATAAACATAAAATATTTGCATGGCCGCCATTTAAAAAATAAGTGCCTAATTTAGTTCAATTTCTTTCATGTACCTGGTCTACCATTGTTATACACATATGCCCAAATTTGGCGAACATTGGTTAAGTTGTTTTCGAGATATAATGTTAAAGCTTTATTTCATAATGTGGCTCTGTCTTCCAAAATGTCGGACTAACAACAATATTTACCACTGAATTCAAAGCTTACACCCTTGTGCTGTAAGCATACAAAATTTTGTTATAAATTGTTTCTATGGCTTCCGAGATATGACCTATCACCGTACATTTTAAAAATGTCCGCCATTTTGAAAGTAAATGCCCGGCGTGGTCGAAATATGTAAAATTCAGGTGTCCTTACTTAGTACTATATGCGTACTGAGTGTGGTGAAATTCGGTTTATGCGTTCAAAAATTTAAAGGGGGGCCACACACATGCACACACACACAGAGCCACACACATTCATACACACATATACAAAGACATAAAAGTGATCTCGTAAGCCTTTCTTTCCTTTGGAAAGTAGGCTAAAAATGTATATATTTTTAAAATATATTTCGGCAGCTGACGAGAGGTGGCTGTTTTTACTTTCTCTCAGCGAGTGCATCGGGTAAGACGAGTGGGAAACAACTACACAAAAACTTACACTGTCTGAAGTAGCATGTCATTATACACTGTCTGCAGTAGCACACAGTGTTATATTGTCTCTAGTATACATTTCTATACTCGTCTTCTTTGGGTGTGCTCTATCCCTACCAGCACAACTTCATCCCTTGGATTTCCGTAGGATGAGGGAACTGTCGTCCCTGGGATGACCAAAGGATGTGCAGATTAACTACTTTTCATATAGGAAACGTACAGCCAAAAGTACTACCCATGGATATCCCTGGGATGAAGAGCACTCTCATCTCTGGGACATCCCTAGGAGCTCCAATGGATGTGGACCACCTTAATCCACAGGATGTCCTCAGGAGCTCCCTGGGATGTCTGTTGCACTCATCTGCAGGATGTCACTAGGAGCCCCTATGGACGTGGAACACTTTCTTCTACAGGACATCCTCAGGAACCCTAGGGGATGTTAATTACACTCATCTGTTGGATGAGTAGATTGTTGCTGGTTATTTCCACCTTTCATTAATGATCTCTATGGATATAAGCTTTATTCAAGTTAGAAGGTTCCAGATATTATGTAAAATTAAATACATTTGTGTTATAATGGAATTTAATTACAATCTATATTAAAAGTTTGTATTATGGTAACTTAATTATTATTCACCTGGAGTTTTCGTATTATTATATTCATTAATATGTATTTTTGCATCATTATATTTAATTCGCTATTCATATTATACACTTGTACCAAACAATTAGTTGTGCTGGTAACAAACTGTGTTCACCCCAATGAACTATTAATTAAATGACTGATTATTGTGTGTGTAAACTGTTACATTTACAGAGGCTGTCACATTACTAGCAATACACACACAGCAAAATGTAAAAAGGTGTACAGCTATTCCTAATTTAAACATTCTTGGCTATAAAATAGCAGAACACTGGATTATTTCAAAGCATTAAAACCTAAAGGCACAATACCAAATGAGTGCCACTTTACCAATACAAAATGTGACTTCAGATAATAAAAAGAAAATGACTTCGGCCTCTGCAATTGTGAATATTTTTATGTCCTATTGCCATTTACGATCAATTATGCCAAGACTTTAATATTATTTCACAGCTAGATCATATTGTTTTCCCAGGCTTCACAATGCCAACATTTGTAATTTGCAGAAGAAGTCCATGGTATACAGTACACCATTTTTTTTTACACTTTAATGGAAATACTAATTGCTCATTTTACCAATACATCCAAATTTAATGTCCATTTACCTGTGGACGAAGTGCTACTTAGCCCATTTGACTGTTTCAATAACTTAAAAGTACCATTCACATACTAACATAGCCCATAAGAATAGAGGCCTAAAGTTAATCACTCAAGTTCCTCGAGAGCCTACTTGACTACATTTAAATAACAAAAATGTAAAATGTACTTCGTTACTATTCAAAATTCCATACAAATGTGGTGTTAATTGCCAAAAAAAAAAAAAAATGTGAGATATATAAACTGCTCTCCTAAATGGGGAGTCTAATTTAATTTTAGTCACCGGTAAGTTGGTGTTTGAATATAATTCAACAACAATTTTTAAATTGCAGCCTAAGATATTACATGCAAAAATAAAACAATTACATCAGTAATATACAGTTAAGCAAGTAACATCAATGTCACATTTTAAGCCCACTGTTATTCCTACAGCAAAACCATATTTTACCCTTAGCATCCCAGTAAAGTAAAATACTTGGCAAAATGGCATTAAATATGTGAGGGTTATAAATATTCTAGTGAGAATGAACTGCACACCAAGAATAAATCAATGTTAGCACAAAATTCTAACAGCATGTTAACACAAATTTGCTGCAATAATAAGTTAAGGTGCATTGTAGCAGGAACCCATTTCTTGTAAACATATAATTTTTAATTAATAATACCGAAATTGTGTGGTTAGTAAATTATAAGCTCCCTCTATCGGAAAGCAAAAGTGAAATGTTAATATATTTGTGACAAAATAAATATTTTATTTCATATCTGTTACTCCCAAAGTCTGAACCACATCTATTTATCCAAAAACCAGCACTTATGATGAATTGTGCAGCCGCCGTCCTACATGTTCTGTGGTTCACGGTTGATCAAGATAGCAGGACAGTATCGTCCAAAACGATAACAGATTATCGAAACGAAATTGCTACTGTCTAAAGTTACGTTATTCGGTTGTAGTATTTATAATATGGACACACAAATAAATAATCGCATAACTGGATAGTATTTTATATCACCCAACTGTACGCATTATTATATAAATAATCGTAATCGTCGTATTTCTGCCGTGCATTCCAAATGTGACGCCATTTTCTTTCTCCCCAACCTCCGGTTGGAACACCTAACCCCTGGTTCAAACTCAGTTACTAGAAACTGGGAGCCAAATTCGCTGCTAGACGTTGACCGGAAATGGTAAAACGGAATTAGGTGCTAGCCAGCAGCTAATTTTTGACCGGGAGATTAACAGGAGGTCGTAAAACTGGCCCTTAAAGAACATAAACTAAAGCTTGCCTGAGCTAGGGGTTGGTTTGTTTATGCCATGTTGGTGAAGTTGGCAGTAAATATGATATCAAGTTTGGGTTCATGGATCTCCACTTATATCTTACAGAACTCATTCTGATAGACACAATTTCCATTGAAATTCATGCTAACTGCATGCAGTTTGTACCCTCTTGATGTAAGTACTTCAGATCAATCACCAATGCGAAGTAAAGAATGAGGAAAAAGGAGAGGTTTAAAATGTAATTAATATACATTTCACTAAACTTAATTGATTTTAATTTTACATTTTAGTGCACAATGAATCTTACAGTGTTTTTCTTTGTATAGTTTTGATGTTACATACCTATTTACACAACATAAAAAGTAACAGGTAGTACGTATTTTCTCCACTTTTCCAGTGTAGCCTAATTTCCGAACGCATGTAGCCTACGTGCTAGACGGTAGGTTGGCTCCACTGGCTACGCGAATAGCAAATACTATTATTTTGTAATGGTTTAACTTCCATGCGCCTGTGATGTGTGTGTGCTTCTGCGAATGTAGCCCCAGGCAGTCGTATCTTATTTATTTTGTGTACCTACTGTGTGTATTTCCAATGTGAAACAAATTAACGTTAAACAAGCTGTAAACAAAGCATGCAGGGAATACACGAAACCTGAGTAACCACATTAACTTCAATTCAAAACTCGTCAATCTTAATTATGTGAGAATTTAAGCAATAATAACATTAGGAAGTAAGAAAATAACCAACCACTCACTTTTCAGCCACAAAACCTATTACTCAGCACTTTAATATTAGATTAGCACACGCACTCTTCCAATAAAAATGAACCACAGAACAATTGAAACTGGAAACGAACAAGTTTTAATATCTTTATGCAATTTTACCAACGATATAAGGAGAAATTCCGCTACGTAAAGCAATGAAAATATAAATTATTTAAAAAATAATGCAAAAACATGAATATAGCAGGATATCCTTGGGATATAATTAAATTTCCCATATCCTTATTTTGCCTGAATAAAAGGCCCCCTGGGACGAGTATTCACGTATGCACTTTTCAGAGTGTAAATCAAATATCTCAAGTTCGTCCGCATAGGAGCTCCCTGACACTAGCAGGCAGAAATGTACAGTTCAAGAATTGTAGTAGGATGTCCGAGGGATCTACTTAGATCTCCTTAAGATATCCAAAGTTCGTCCACAGAGGAGCTTCCTGGGACTAGCAAGCAGCCATGTACTTATTTTCAAGGAGTGTAATGTGATGTCCGAGGGAACTCCTTAGAAGGACGAACTTAGTATATCCCATTTCGTCCGACGAAAAGCACCCTGGGATGAGTAGACAGCTATGTCCTTTTCATGGAGTTAAAGGGATGGCCTAGGGACATCCTTTTTAGGATATTTTAGGATCATCCTAAAATCAACTTGCACAGGATGTCTTAGGGATGTTATAGAATTTGACATCCTCAAGGGATATCCGCAGGCCATCTTGAGGACTTGGTGTGCTCGTTGGGGTAGGTGTGCGCCAAGGACGTAGCCCGGATTTATCTGTAATAGTGTATGTAGTATATACTTCTATACTCGTCTTCTTTGGCTGTGCTCCATAGGTGTGCGCTATTAGCGTAGCCCATATTTATGATGAGGAAGGGAGTTTTAAGTTACATACTAGTGATTGATGGCAATATAGCAAGCGAGACGTTCAAAAATATTTAATGCCATGAAAATTTTCATGTATCATACCTTACGCAAATGTAATAAGACGAGTCTGTGAATGGCAAATAATGTCGGAAGGATTCGAAAAACCTAATAGGTTCGTTAAGATCACTTCCCTGAAGAGCAACCGTATGGAGAAGACGTGCGGCAGGCAGTCAGAGAGCAGGTAGTCAGCAAGCGAGCAGGCGGCATCCTTCATCGGGCGGGGTGTGGAGAAAGGTCGGCATCAGGCGGCTGTGTAGAGGTGGCAGCAAACATTTGGAAGAAGAGGAATAAGTTGGCGAGTGTGGCGGGGAGTTCAGTCGGACCAGAGGAAATGTGCAGTTTCGACAGGGAGTGAGTGTGAGACAGAGACAGCAATCCAAAACGACTGGCTGGTCGCTGTTGTCCGACAACTGGGTAATTCTGAAATTATGATGGAATTCGAGTCACTCGTAGTTTTTAAGACTGCAATGTAGTATTGGTTGTATTTCAATGTGCGTTGCATAAATTGAAGATTATTATTTAACTCCATTAAAGTGGCGTGGAGATTTCTGGGTGGCTCTTAACAACGAGGTCTTGAGAGGCGATGAGGCTGAAACATGGTTGATATGGAGCAGAGTCGGAATGCAAAGGTTGGGGAAAAGGAAATTACTGAGAAAACCTGCTGACCAGCGTACTTTTCTGGCACGATTCACACATGCGAAATCAGGGAGTAACAGCGCTATGATTTGAAACCGGTTTGCCTTGGTGGCAAGCAATCTCTCTAGCCGCTGCACTACCATATCCCCCTACCCCAGTAAAGTTAACTGAACAGTTGATGAAATTAAATCAAACGTTACATCCATGGAATATCACAATACACATTTTTAACAACAAAAAATTTCGTATTTCTCAATAAAAACGAACTGGACTATATATTAATAGCCTAACAATAACAAAAATGGCCTTTGCCATTTTTTAAAAATAAACCCACAGGAACATTTTTAATTCATAATAAATATTTTTAAAAATATGTCTCAAGTTTTAGATGTCACCTGAATATAAATAATTAAAAGCTCGATAAAAACCAAACAGGTAGCAGCACCACAAGCTCAATTATTATTTGGAGAATGTTCTGCCAGCAATCTTTACTTTAGTGCCTTTGTTGTTTGTCGTTAAGATTTATTATTAAGGTTTGGAAACAGATTTGTTAGAACCTCACTAGTATTTCATTTACAACTAATCTTCATAGCTTCCTCAAAATTAATATTTTTTATATTTTTAATTATTTCGCAGCATATATGAAAGTAATATGATTACTTTCCACTGAAAACCAAACCCCATGGCTTGGCCACTTGTAGGAGATTATTTATATAAAAAAACACTGGTGTGCCACTTCCTTAAACGTCACCTCTATGGTTAAGAGTAAACATGGAGGTCACAGCATATCCACAGAGGCGAAAATAATTATACGTTATAAAATAAAATGTATTGGTTTATTATAAGTGACATTGCTAATACAAATATATGTGCTGTGTCTTTGTCAAGAATTTATAGTGCTTTGGAGTTGAGAATTTAAATTTTCGGTTAAAATATTAACTGAACTGCTTATGCACCTGTACATTGGAATGATCATTATATTCAATGTCTCTAAACGGTTGTGTTATAATTTTGTAATGAATTTGTCTTATATAATAGTGGCATATACATTGTTTTATCCCCACAGTAAAGAATGGAAATGACATATATTTCAAAAGAAGCAGTATGACAAAAAATTAAAAGGACACTCGTCGTTATCGGAATGACAGAGACAAAAGTCAAGGGATCATAAGGAAGTATTAGAGCAAAGAGAACGAGGTAAAATTATAGAAAGAGTTTATTTTATACAAAGAGTTTAAAGAAAAGAATTGGAGCGGCATAGGGAAAGAAAAGAATCGGAGAAATCTAAAACTGTACAAGAACTAACAGATAGACAGAAAATAGTGCAAATGAATAAATGGAAACAAACATGTAATAAAAGTAGGCAGAATAAATAAGTACAAAAAAACTACAAGTTTTATAAAAATTTACCCTGCCCAACAGTGAAAATGATTACCAGAATTCCGAAAGCATTGAATTCAAGGACTAACCGAATTTTCCAGATGTTTTAAGTCAAGGAGGGTCATGTATAAGGAAGAGTGGGCGAAATGTGGTTTTAAAAATCAATCAATGTCAAACAGATAATTAAAAAAACAAAAATGAATTTCTGAAGCAAAAAATATAGAAAACAATATTACGATTTAAAGGAAATACAACTATAAAAATAATTCCCAGAAATAAAGTAACTGTACGCGAAGAAAAATTTTCACTTGTGTTAAGAACATACCTTGAATTTTCTGCTGCTTTATCAATGAAGTTTGGAGAAAAGTCTGATACAAATTACAGCTAATTAGAGCTAATATAGCATATTATATAGAAATAACTGACAAAATAACTAAATAGTACAAAACTCTTGGAAAGTTAAGGCAGTCTGCACAATCATACTGTAAGCATACAACTAAATTAGAAGAAGAAAGAGTAAAGGGGTGCATTTGAAGAAGAAATTAAACATTTGCCTAGAAACGAGCGACAAGTCAAATTTCACGTTTTGTAAATTTTTTGAGAGAAAATGTAAGTAGGATTGTACCAGCGAAAAAATTGTATAACGAAAAATAAGGGGAAAAAGCATAAATGACACTTATTGCAAACATGAAAAGCTAACACAAAAAGTTCTAAGGTGAAACTGAAAATTGTTATCACATCCACAATCCAAGTTATGTTTCCTTCTTCCATGCTGGATAGTTCTTCCTGATTTTAAGAAAGCGAAATACATTCCAAAGTCAAAAATATGGAAACTTTGAATTTGTTTTTTTTCTTTATAAACTGAACGTATGAGGAGTTCTAACAAGATATAATTCTGCAAATCAACAAATAAAATCTGTTTGTTGTAGAAATTACAAAACTAAGCCATTATCTTAACAAGATTATATGGAAAGATAGGTTGGTAGGTAGGTCTTAATGTCTCGTTGATAGTGAGGTCATTAGAGATGGAAGTGTATGGAAAGTAACTTGGAATTCAGGGATGAACAGTCTTGGGATTTGAATGCTGAGTTGCTTCTTGGATTGCTGTCTAGAAAGGACACGTGTTCATGTACATCTCGGCCAGTTCAAAATTACAAAGCATGCTGGAAGTACAGCAAACAATGCTCGTTTTAAAAGATCTCATAAAATATTTTTACTTCTATAATTTTATGCTTACTTTCTAATTTTATTTTTACTTTTGTTTTTACTTTAGTAAATATTTTAATTTTACTTTGACTTCTTATTTATATTATATAATTAGCTGTTCTCAGACCTCAGTGGCAGGTAAAAAATGTTATTTGTGAGATTGGTGTGCTACACACTATATTTTCCCTCTTGTCTTTACAAATTCTTGACAGATAAGTGTTTCTTTAAAATAAAAAAATCCGTATTACATGATATGGATCGTTAATAACAGAGTAATCAGAAAAAGTTATTTCCACAACCACATGATATATCGATTTTCCTTAATGATATTTAAAAAGATAGGAGCCCCAAATCGGCAAGGAATAACAGGTTTCGATTCAGAGATAACTACTCTGATAGTAACACTCGTAACTCTGTTTCACAAGTTTTCAAGTATAAAAAATAATTGAAAAATTAGTTCATCTAACTAGACATAACTAGACACTTCTTGGTGCTGCAACTATATTAATAGTTGCAGCACCAAGAAGTGTAGTTATGTTGTTGTAAATGTATTTGGTGAAATATGTTCTGTGAATCAATATGTATCCTCAATTGCCAAATGGTTTCTTCTTGATTTATTTCAAGTACGATTCATCGTTAAGGGTTGTGACACTTGAAACATATTCTTATTTTAAAATGAGCCTCAGGCAGATATTAAACAAGAGGAGGTTTTGTATATTTTATCGCAACCTACTCTTAATAGCCGCCTGCAGGACGATTTAATGGCATTTAAAGACTGCAACTGTCTAGGTTAATAAACATCAGACTATTCTTCCGATCAGACAAGTTCAGACTATTTGACAGTTTTAAATGTGATGTTTGTGAATGTAGTACTTTGGTGCTTAAAAGAAGTTATCGGTTTGTTATTGCAACAGCATTTTCAGCTTATAGTGGTATAGCAGACAATATCATAACATCTTGACAATTTTGAGTGTGATTTGTTTATTATTACTTACTGTGTTAATTAAAATAGGTTTTTTCATGAAAATATTTTAAATTCTAATATTTTAATTTTAAACAGACTATATCAAATCCTTTGTGAATTTAAAGTGTGATTTTTTTAATTCCTGTACTATGCTGTTAAAATAATTTTTCTTTCTGTTAATGAAAAACTTTTTAAAAGTTTTTATAAGTCACTTGTTTATATTTTAAGTTTAAACTTTTTTATTATATCCTGAAATACAGTAGTTAACAAGGACTGAAATAAAAATGTATTCTACTTGTGGTCTATAGGCCTAACAGTATTATTTCAAACCAAGGTTCTCACACCCATGGAAACTATCTCCTCCATGTTATGGCTGTCAATTCTATGAAATTAGGTGTCACCTTGTGCCAGTCTTGCGGGGCAGTAACAAAATTTACATTTTCAGTTTCGTCATAGTTTGGGTGAAAATTGGTTCTCTTTTAATTTATTGCAGAAACAAACATTTGTTCCCAGATCTCAAGTTTTCAATGTATCTTAAGATGTTTACGATGATTATGATTGTGACAGCCGAAAATATATATTAACATTTTAGTCACTCCCTATAACTCTACCAACACTATAGTGCTTCAGGAACTTTTTTATGACAACGAACATATGGTATTCTCAATTGTAAAACTATTCTAGTATATAATAAAATATTTTATTTATTTTGTGACAGTCTTATTTTGGTGTTAATCATGTATAAAAATAATGATATTATATTTTTTTAATTGGCTTGTAATGCATATCGTGTTGTATTTGTGACTGTCAATACACAGCGGCATATCGAATGTGCCGTTATCAAGCTGAGTAGCTATTAAGTTAATTTAACACTTTGTCCTTTCTTCTTTCCGACTGCAACATGTATCAAGTAAGATGTGAATTTCTCAATTTGAAACTGTTCTTGTATTCATCGTATTATGGCATAATCTTCTTCTTTTATTGCGCATGATAAGTGAAATTGTATGTGAATTGTTCTCCTTGTTTGAATATTGCTATATTTTTCGTCAATATTGATTTTTTAAGTGATACTGCTTTTGTCTCATTGAGGGTAAAAGTTTAGTGTGCAAAAGAAGTTGCGCGCGCACAGAGTAACGAAATTCGACAGTGAACGTGGTAGGGGTATGACCCAACGCGCATACGCGTATCGTCTAGCTATATACAAAAAGCAAGGTACACAACATAGCATGTGGTTATATTTAAAACCGTGAGAAAATCAGTTCATGTAATAAGCGAATTGAAAAACATTTCATTATATTAGTAATTAATTGTGAATATATATCTTATTAATTAATTTTATTTACATTGTGCCGTGAAAAATTTGTTAGTGACAAAAATTGTATAATAAAATTTTGAAAGCGTTTTCAAGTATTTGAGGTAAATTTTTTGTAAGTGTTATTTTATTAAGTTATATTTCTTTTGGCACATTGAGGGTAGTTTTATTATGCTCATTAATCAAACCTTTATTAATTGTATTTAATGTCTTCGGTCATTTTATCGTTTTTCCTACTTACATAAATTATTTTCATACGTAATAAAATTGAATTTTAGTCAAGCCAAATAATTTCTAACGCGCGTACATAAATACACGCACCCGTTTTTTCTTTCTTTATTTTTTATAACCGTCCGCAAAGAACATTGGTTTTTCTTGTTCGTTTGCACTATGCTGCATTCCAGTTGAGGTGACATAATGCATCATGTATTGTGGCTACTGGCCACGTTTCGCCTAGTAGGAAAGTCAATAATAATATTAATATTTTTGCGATGAAGGCACCCCAAACATTTGCTCTCAACTACTAATTCGGAAGTACATTTGTACTTTTCTATAGGCCACGTGTGGACACATTAAGTCATGTTATAAGAGGAGTAATTATCAGTGTTCGGGCACAACAGGTCCCAAGTCCGGAGCCGGAGTCAACCGCGATATCGTTTCCGGCTGCCATCTTGTATCCGGTTGCCATCTTGTTTCATGTCGCTATATTGATACCGGCCGCCATCTTGTTTCTGGTAGACATATTATTTTTGGCCACCAACTTGTCCATCATATTGTCTGCATCTTGTTTTTTTCGTTTGTCGTTTGTTTACCTACCCACCTCTTTGTTTCTCTCGTCCACTAGAATGCACCACTAGTGCCGGTAATGTTGTTTAATTCTGCTAGAGTGCGCAGGAGTAGCCGATCGCTCTACATGCAAGAGAGTATATTTATTTTTTAATTTAAGGATGAAGTGTAATTTGCCATTTACGAGAAGATGTAAATAGGGCATATAAACATTTAACTAATTTTAAAAAATAATTTTTTTTTATTTTTAAATATATAATTTTTAAGCGAAATTAAATTAACTGTAGGCCAGACCGCAATTACACTTTCAACTTTGTCTGTAAACTCAAATATATAGTTTTAAATTTAAAAAAAAACCTTTCTTTTATTATAATTTTTATTGNTTTTTTTTTTTTTTTTTTTTTTTTTTTTTTTTTACTGTTTTATGAATAAGGAGGTAACCATAACCTGCTGCTCATATCATTCTGCTTGCCCTCAAACTTACCACATACATGTTTTAACCATGCACACTGCACACAGCTCTACGACTTGGGACGGGCTGAAACATCAAACACTTTTAACAGGTCCGCAACTTAATGGTATTGGATAACCATGAAGTCAGCAGACATGCACATAGATGTGTAAGCACTTTTACAGGTCCGCCCTTGCATTGTGTCAAGCAACCTGTGTTAGTGTTCATGCTTCCGTGAAGTTTTCTCATGTCTACACCTGCGTGGTGTCTGCTAACAGTGAAGTGTCTGAGCATTGGACTTTGAACCAGTGGCGTATAACACGATCTCCGCATCGCACTCGCCAGTTAACTACAGCATGTTGTACGTACAGCGGCCTTCACGCTAGCTAGCCACAGTTTCAAATTAACACCATACAGTGAAAATCATTTTATCACGTTTAATACCTCACACCAAAGTCAATTTTGTTACAATTCTCTGAAAAAGAAAGCTCACATGTAAGTCGCCACTGATAAAAATTACATTGTCTCGGCTTTTATGTATGTATAAGTATACTACTCAGAATTGTTTAATTATGTATATGTGACCAATCTAAGCCATTCATACGAGTAGCAACCACCTGCCCAAGTCATGTCATAATCATTTTATGGATCAGCATCTAACAACACTTTTAGAGACATACTTGGCGTTAGTTGAAATACCAATGGTGCAAGTCCCTTGAGACTTGAAATGGGTGAGGTTGATAAACAGTCGTAACTCCCATGCTTTTTATGAACAGCAATCAATCCCAATCCTTTAAACAATTCCAATCCTTCGATCAATCCCAATCAGCTCCACAATCAGCTCCGCACTCTCTGCAATCTTTCTGTCAATCTCACAATCTTTCCATCAATCTTCCAATCTTTCAATCAAACTTTCACAATCATTCCATTAATATTTCGCAATCTTTCCATCAATCTTACATTATTTCGTCCAATCTTTAAATTTTTTAATCATTATTTCGATCACTTTCGCAATTTTTCCAACACTCTCACAATCTTTCCCTCAATAGTACAATTTATCTATCAATCTTTTGTCCAATTTTTCGATCAATTATCAATCCATTACCAGTCCATGTGTGTGCCGTCTGACCCAATCCATACATATTAAATGAAACATTCATTCGTCAACTGCCTTCACACATTTGTACCTGACGACTGCATTAATGATTTGTATGCAGTCCAAATACGTAATTAATATTCTGTGCGTAGATCTCCACTTTAGTAAACGAGTGCTCATAGAACCACTTTTAAGTTACAAGGAATGAAATGATACAGGACCAAAAATGAAAACAATTATTATTAAAAATATTTATTATTTTGTAATTACAATTTCAGAAGAAAGCAGTTCATCACATAATGCGATATAACCCCTTCCCTTTAGTTCGCTAATGATTGAAGGTATCTCAACAATGTGTCAGAGATCCCCATGTTTTTTCAGGACAATCAAACGTCTGAGTTTATAAACAAGTTCATTCGGGTCTTCGGGAAATAGTTAGTCAGTTTTCTCAACGTCTTCTGCTTCTTCATGTCACTCGTTCCAGGAAATGTGGTCGAGGACTATGTCATTGCATCGAGAAAATAGCCATCTTCTTCAGCACTATCACTGTCTTCACGTTCATTTTCACGTATGCTGTCTTCATGGTCGCCTTCACTTCCTGTTTCATCCTCAATATCAAGTTTACTTTTCTTTGTGGTATTCTTATGCTCATCATCAGTATTTAGAGACAACCTCCATTTATTTTGAAGTTCTTCGACTTCACGCGAACGTCTTGCAAGTGTGCATTCGGTGCAAACCGAATCTCATGTACGATGCAGGTCACTCATTCCAACTTTAGATTTTACTTTCTCATCATAATAGCATACCGAATCAGTACCCTCCGATGCAGCAAGGGGTTTTGGCGGCCACACTTACTGGCTCCCAGTAGACGAATCCTTGCAGTTCTTTATGTGGTTCTTCCATGTATCGCCTTACATAAACTGCATGGGTCCAATGTTGTAAAGCTTCATAGCGCGATAAGAACTCTTCGTGCAAGTTGTTCTCTCATGCCGATGAGTATTTTGACCATAGGTGAAAACTCTATCGCAGAATCGGCACTGACAACAACCAGGCAACGATGATGCAGGTAGCCTTTCCATGATCGTTGAGGTCAAAGGCAGGCCATCGTATTCAAAATTCACCTTCGTGGTATGAGAAGAGATCACTTACAAGTCGATGTTCACCTCACTGTGTCAGAGCAACATCTGTAATTTTTCTATATAAATGTGATTATTTTTACAGTAAAGAGCCTAGCTTATGCCCACAAAAGCCTTCTACTATACGATTTATATATAAAAAATATGTAAGCACTCTCAGAAAACCCATGTACTTGTTCTCCTCTGAAGAAAACACAGAAATAGCATCACATGTATATAAAGGCGATGGACAAAATAATATGAACACCATGCAATAGAGTACATTTTGTTGCATGTTGGCAACACTGCTTCCGTTTAAATGATGCGACGCGTATGTATTGTACAGTTTACGTGCCAAGTCTTGTAGGTTATATTTCAGTTATATACGCTTTGTTCTGCGACGGTTAAAACAAGCGATCGGTGAAATGTGTGATCTCTCAGACTTTGAAAGAGGGCAAATCGTTGTTGCTCGGTTAGCGGGAGCGTCTGTGACGAAAACAGCTGAAATGTTTAACGTTTCACGAGCGACATTATCCATAGTAATGACAGCATACACAAAACATGGTAAAACATCATCGGCGAATAGGAGTAGTGGGCGAAACCCAAAGTTAACTGACACAAATCGACGAACATTAAAAATAATTGTGGCCAGACAACATAAAACTACCGCGGCAAAAGTGACAGCAGAACTCAACACACACTTGAGTAATACTGTTTCTACAAAACCNCGACAAAAACAGTACGGCGGGAGATCCACAAAGCTAACATTCATGGAAGAGCTGCAACTGCGAAACCCTTTATAACGGAAGCCAACGCTAAGCTGCGAAATAAGTGGTGCCACGATCATAAAACCTGGACACTTGATGATTGGAAGAATGTGGCATGGTCCGATGAATCATCGTTTACAGTGTTTCCTACAAACGGCCGGTTTAAGGAAGGAGAACCCCAAAAGAAGCCTACGGTCCGGACGGCCTGCTTCCTACAGTCAAGCATGGGGGAGGTTCCGTTGTGATTTTGGCGGCTATATCGTGTTATTCAGCTGGTCCTCTCATTCACATCACTGACCGGATTACTGCGCATGAATATCTCGACATCCTCAATGATAAAGTTCTTACTATGACTAGCATATTGCTGCCAAACACTGCCACATTCCAAGATTATAATGCGCCCATATACACAGCCAAAATGGTTCAGTCTTGGTTTGAGGGGATGTGGTTATGGGGAGTTTTAGAGCAGAGAGTAAGGAGCAGATTTCCATCTCGAACATCATTGAAGCAATTGGCGGATGTTGTGGTACAAGAATGGGATAACATACCGTTGGAAACTATTCAGACACTCTACGAATCTATTCCGCGAATAATTGCAGCTCTTCTAAAAGCAAATGGTGGCCCAACACCTTATTGGTGTTGATATTATTTTGTCAATCGCCTGTATATATAAACATATAGATACAATATATGAATATACATAATTATGTATAATAAATTTAATATAGTTTTGTTTCTATATTTATATATTTCAAATTATTTTATATTTTTGAATTTATATATTTTAAATAATTTTATATTTTTATATTTATATATACACATGCCTACAATCATATTAAAACAACATTGGTATGTAAATATCTGCATTTAAAAGCGCTAACATAGCCATGTGCATATCTGCTGACTTCATTGTTATCCGAAAACACATAGTTGCGGACCTTTTAAAAGCGTTTAATGTGCAGTCCGTCCCATGTCGTGGAGCCGTTTGCATGGTTAATACATGTATGTCATAATTTTGAGGGTAAGCGGAACGGCATCAGCAGCAAAGTATGGTTAGTTCATGTTTTCATAAAACGGAAAAAAAAAAAAATACAAAGCCGGAATGCACAATTGAATTATAATAAAAAAAATTTTTTTTACATTTTAAAACAAAGAATTCGTTTTCATAGACTTAGTTGAAAGCGTGATTGGGTCTTCTCTATTGTAGGTTTAATTTAGCTTAAAATTTATATATAGAGAATCGGAAGAATTCCAATTTTTTTAATTATTTAAATATTTGTATGCCCTATTTACACCTTCTCGAAAATTGCAAATTACAGTTTATACTTAAATTCATAAATAAATATACACACTGACATGTATAGAGTTCGGCTCCAGCTCCGGACCCAGGACCGTGTGTGTCCGAACACAGATAATTATTCTACTGTCATAATTACAAATAATCTTATGTAAACAGGTCAGAAGAGCAAAATACGTGAATTGTCAATTTAAAACATATTTTTTTTAAATTAAAATAAAATATTTTGTAATTACATGGAAACCGGGGTACTGGTAAACCATCGGTATTGTCATGTCGTAGTGCATCTTTCAAAATATATTCATATATAGATATATAATTTGATACGGAATTTTTTTTTATTGGTTTTAACATCTTTAGTGAATAATGGCAAATAAAACCATTATATTATTATGTATCGTTATAGCGACAAAAACATATGTTAATTAACTTTTTTTAATAAATTGCATTGCGCTGGTTATTTTTTAGATGAGTCTTCAATAAAGTATAAATGGAGAAATTATAATTTCAGTTATGGTTACAGAAACATTAATAATATTAAAACCGTTTTTTAACTAAGTGGGAGTGATAGCTGCGAAGGTATAAAATGCAAGTAAGTTATGAGTGTCTCAATTAAATATAAAACATAACCAAATCCTCAACATGCTCCGACCTCCTGAGGTAGGTAGAAGAGTGTGGTTTTATTTTATGCTCTGCTATTGTTTTGCATTACTTTCTCCTGCCCCTTTAGGTAGATGTCTGCTGGGGTAACCATTTTAGAATTGATTTGAGAGTATTTTTTGTGTCATTGTAGTATAAATGTTAAACCTAGGATATAATAAGTGATAATTGTGTTTTGTATTTTCACTAACATGTCTTTGAGTCTCTATCTGAGTTACTACTCAAAGATGAACTTATTTATGTGACCACCTTGCATGATTTGGATACCACAAACTGTAACACACTAGAGTTTCATAAATATTTCCGAGCATCCTTGCAGGCTTCTGTTATCCCTGATGTTGGTAATCTAGCATATTTAGATATTGTGAAGAAGTGTGAGTTATATGCCACTAAAATTTGTTAAAACACATATACTGTTAAGAATATTAGGGATAAGACCAGGCCACAAGTGATCCCATAGCAAAAATGTATCTGGCACACCTCAGTTGACACATTACATATTTACTTAATATTCACAATGTCAAACTCAATTATGTGAAAGTCTTCTATTGACAGAACGCTTTGACAAGTGATAGAATCATGACAAATTCCGTGCAAAATGTTGAAGTTATATCTTCCTTTCCTTGTTTTTATATTTA
Source organism: Clitarchus hookeri (assembly GCA_002778355.1). NCBI lineage: Eukaryota > Metazoa > Arthropoda > Insecta > Phasmatodea > Phasmatidae > Clitarchus > Clitarchus hookeri. Next base: position 646,087 of record NQII01000703.1, read on the forward strand.
ATAACTCTATCCCGTTGTCACTGTTTGTCAACAAATTGAAAACCTCAAAATTGACACATCCATAAACACCATTTAAAATCACATTATAATCTTTGCGCTGCCCAACATAGGTGGATTTCATCCACTGACCACTTCTCCTTTTATCACCCTCAGCATGCCTACTTTTCCGCCCTCATTCCATTGGTCAGGACACGAAGCTTGTTGGCAGTACTACCAAACATTTGGCCACATCTCTTGTACAACCTTTGCCTGTAAATTCACCTGTTTTGGAAAGATTACTCACCATTTGAGAGTCATGTTAGAAGAGTTTCAAATTACAGATGGAATGCATTGTCTTGAATTGGTGGATTTTCTTAAGGCAGTAGTAGAATTGAAACAGACCAAGACAATTCAGGAGGGAATATATATTGACAGTAAGCTATCCATTTACTTTGGGACCAATCACTTAGCCATAACACATGTTTGTCTTTTTATGAGTGTCATGCAGATTTTCTGAATTTTTTCATACCTTCAAGGCTTCTGACTCAGATAAGGTAAAAATAGTTAAGTTAATTACAGGAACCAAATGAAAGCATAGCAGTTTATGTAAATAGCCTCAAAGATGCAGGAACTATTTTAAGGTTAGGTTTGCCAGAATCGAAAATAGTCAACACAATTTTAGAACGGCCTCTCTCCACAGGAACATTCCTGGTTGGACTTTATGGAACAACCTACTACCTTTCATGATTTGGATGTATATATTCCCAGAATATCAGTTGTGCCGAGAGACACAAAAGGAATATTGCTTTTGGAAACGAGATTCAATAAACTCAATAAAATAGGAATTTTGAGTCTAAAATAAGTCATGTGTCTGATCAGGCCTCAAAATCAAAATAATATTATACAGAAGTTATAGAAATAACATCCCTAGCCACTTATCATTCCCCAACAGAATCTGAAAAAAAGATGTAAAATCCCAGTGACTTACAACAGTGATAAATCTCGATATATTGCAGACGAAAATTGGTATCTAAAATATCTACGAGCAAAGAAGAAAAGTGAGCATTTATTCTCGTTTATTGTCTAATCTATACATATTACAAAACTCTTTGTGTCTCTATCTGTCTGTATGTCAGTGCGCTTATCACTCGAGAACCACGTATCCTATTTACGAGTTTTTTTTATTCATAGCTATGTTCTCTGGCCATGTTTTAGTATATATTTTGTTATGTAAAATAACATAAGGAATAAGCATTGACGATAATAGTGATTCAAGTCGGTAAAACGTTTGCCGCCAGCGCTCTCTCTTGCCATGCGCCGGCTAAACCGTTAAAAATTGAACAATATCATGTAGTAAATAATTCTGTAGAATAAAAATACCTAAAAAAACTCCACGGTAGCATATATTTATCTATAACAGCGAAATACTAATAAGCGTTTTCCCCATTTAATTCACAAGCAACATTCAATTATGAAGTTTTATACTTTGCACCTATTGAAATTGAAAAGAAAGAAGGAAAAAGTATAAAAAGTATGGGCCTACCAATAACAGATAACATAGTATATTCAACCGTTAACAATGACTACATCAGGGAAACTTCATATAATAGATGAGAATTGCACACCACAGCAACAAGGATGAACTTTTACTTAATTACGACCAGATAAATGTTTATAATCAGGTTATTGATAGTGTTCGATCCCAGTCAGGAAGAATGTACTTTTTGGATGCCCCCGGAGGCACTTGGAAAACTTTCCTTATATACCTTTTGTTGGCAAAACTTCAATCAGAAGGACAAATAGCACTTGCTGTTCTTCCTCGGGATTGCAATTACTTTGCTGGAAGGTTGCGGTACAGCCCACTCTTTGTTTAAATTACCACTGAATATGGCAACAAATGATAATCCTGTGTGCAATATACCGAAACAAAGTGCTACATAAAAATTAATGCAGGAGTGCAGCCTTAAAGTTTGGGATGTGAGTAGCATGTCTCATAAGAAATCCACCGAGGCACTTGATCGTAATTTGAAAGATCTCTGCAATAATAACAAAATAATGGGAGGCGTCACATTTCTGGCTGCTGGGGACTTTCGCTAGAAAATTGCTGGTAATACAAGGTGGGACACGTGCTGATGAAGTCGAAGCTTGCTGGAAGAGATCGTATTTATGGACAGAGATTGAGAAGATTTCGCTTTCTATAAATATGCGTATTCAATTACTTTGAGATAACAACATAAAATAATTTTCAGCTATTTTACTTCAACTTAGAAACGGAGCCGTTCCAGAAACCAATGGAGAAATATCGATTGAAAATATTAACTTATTCACAAATATCAATACTCTGTAGGATTTAATTAAACAAATTTATCCAGACGTCCAAAGAATCACAACCAAGCCTCTGACATGGTTCCAAGAGCGTGCTATCTTAAAATCAGAAAATGAAATAGTGAAAACATCAATAAAACGATCCTGCACATGATTGAATCATCCTCCCGCATGTACACGTATGTGGACACCGTTTTTGAAGAGGAAGACACAGTCTACTACCCGACTGAATTCTGAATTCCCTTAATCCATCAGGTTTTCCTGTTGACGCTCTTGCTGTAAAAATTGGCGCACCAATCATGTTATTACGGAACATAAGCCCTACAAAATTGTGCAATAACCCATGATTCCAACGGATTTACCTTTCCATTTTAAGCATATCCAATTTCCGAATAGAGTTTTTTTTGTTATGACTATAAATAAGTCACAAGGCCAAGCCCTGAAAGTTGCTGGAGTTGACCTCCGACTGCCATGCTTTTCACATGGAAAATTATATTTCGCATGTTCGCGTGTCAGTTGCAGTAGCAATTTGTATGTACTTGCGACCAATAAAACAATTAGGAAACGTTGTGTACAAAGAGGCCCTGCGATAAAATATATGTATTTAGATTACAAACATAAGAAATCCAACAAATGACTTCATGCGAAATATTAAAATGTAAAAAATGAAAGTATGTTTAAATTTAAAATATTTGTCAAGTGATTATTTATCTCATAATTAACACTAAGTAAATTTAAACTTTATAAAATAAAACCTAAACAATAATTATTTTGTCCACGTGAGCGGAGCCATGGGCACAGCTAGTACCTAATATAATGCTCACCTCCTAAGGCAGAAAGGGTCTGCAAAAGATTTGAAAATTCGTTTTGCAGTCGGAAATCAGATGGGACAATGCAAAATACTTATTTTTAACATGTTTACTTAATAATGTTGTGATTTAAAAGTTTTTAAAACCTCGCATTTAGGTTGTATTATGAAAAATATCAGTTAAAGCTCTTGTTTATTCTGGAAGAGTAAAAACTATAATATTGAGTAAAACTTTTGTAAGTGGCGAAACATTGTATTGTATTGTAAAGGGCTTATTAAAATCCCCCGGTGGTATGCCTGTAGGCTTATCAGGGGACGGTTTATAAACTAACTTATAACCTTATTTAAATAATACAGTAGAATCCCGATAATTCGTATTCTCAAGGGACTGAATGTTAAATATGAATTATCGAGATATTCGAATTAGCGGGATTACCAATAATTGGGAGCAAAAAAGGAAAATATACATATTAACGAGATTAATGCGATAAACGCATGGCTACATATTATGTATACATATGTACAGTATATATAAATCAATAATTACATCAATAAAAAGACATTAAAAATTTAGGTTTAAATAATCTGTAATTTTCTTTTGGTGCAAGCCCAGCAGACGGGTATTGTCGATGTCTTTGTCAAGTATGTTCAAAGCAGAAATTACTTCATCGCCAACGTCTGATTACGCTAAGAAATGGCGCACGTTGTTGATGTATTGTTTAGCCACTTTAGGTGTAATTGTCAGCACATCATCTTCGTCATCACCTTCACCATCAATGTCCTGAGATGGAGCCAAAATTTCGTCATCAGTTAGAATCCCCGCTACCGCAAGGCCATCGTCAAAATGGACGAAATCTTCAAACGTTATAGAATTTTCTTCATTTTGAGGAAGACGATTCCAATTCACAGGGCATTCTAAGTCTTGTTCAGTAACTGCTGATGAAAGTTCCACCTTCGTGAATCCACAAGCACGAAAACAGTTTTTTATTGTGCTTTCGCTAACACTTTGCCACGCCTAGTGAGCAATGTTCATGGCTGAAAATAAGGTGATTATATGATCGTCCCCATCCTCGATGCTGCCAAGGAGTTCCATCACTACTTCCTTGCGGTAACAGATTTTGAAAGTTTTAATTATGCCCTGATCTAGAAGCTGTAGATTAGAAGTAGTGTTGGCAGGCAAAAACACAACATTAACATGACTGAGCGATGGGTTATTGTTGTGGGCCGTACACTTATCAATGAAAAGCAGAATTTTTCGCTACCTTTTCTCCATATCAGCATTCACTGATCGTATCCATTCCTTGAATAATTCGCCCGTCATCCACGCTTTTTTTTTGCACGATAGGTCATCGAAAAAGTTTTTATGTTTTTAAAACATCTTGGTTTGGCTGATTTGCTTATCATGAGCGGTCTTAATTTCTCAGATCCATCCATGTTGGTGGCCAACAATATGGTTACACGTTCTTTACTTTTTTTTCCGCCATTACACTTTTCTTCCTTAAAATACATTGATCGGTCGGGGAGACACTTATTAAATAACCCCGTCTCATCGGCATTAAAAAGGTTGTTGGGTTCGTAAGAATCGATTATTTCTCCCAATTCGTATTTCCACACAGAACAAACGTCGGCAGATACACTCGCACTTTCCCCACTAAGATTCTTCAATTTTATGCTGTGGCTTTTTTTAAACCTATCAAACCTACCATCACTTGCACGAAATACTTTAATTCCCATTTTTTTCTTCGAAAACTTTTACTTTTTCTCTTAAAATGTTTCCTCCAACTGGTACATTCGAATTCCGTGCTTCCGCAAACCACTTTTTTAAATTATCTTCCTGTTGTGGATACTCACCAGTCTTAAAGCGCTTTACTTGGCTGCACGATGTCTGGGAGGCGATTTTGTCCTTGTTCTTCAGAATTGATGTTATTGTGGAAGGAGGAACGTTATCACATTTGAACACGTCAATTTACCACCGGCCACGGCGGTAATGATTTTTTTTTCTCTAATAGAAAGACACTTATTAGCTCTTTTCGGAGGCATGGCTTAGACCGAACTGACTAACTTTTCACTCGCTCTGCTCCTTCCTACCCTCTCATAACCGTAGACCAGACAGCAAGGCGCCTCTTAGTTCTGGGAATCACAGACACATCTTCTCACAGCCTACTCGGCGTCATTACCTGCCCTTCAAACCCTCCTGCGTCCCTCAGTACTCTTCCGGTCTTTTTTTTTACCCTGCCCGAATTGCATAAATCTAGAGCTGGTGTACAGTCTAGGGTTAAAAACATTAGGAGTTAACGAGATTTTTAAGTTGTAAATAAGAATTTTAGGACGTTTTAATCGAGCTCGAGCACCAAAATAAACACGTATTATCGAGGGGACCGTAATGCATGTTTTTTTTACGAATTAAATGGATTTTCTCAAGGGACTGGCAAATTTGTACGTATTAGTGGGATATACGAATAATCGGGGTGCGAAATATCGGGATTTCACTGTAACATGAAAATTCATAAACGATTAAAATGTAATACTGGTAGTTTAGATTTCAACAGCCATACATAATAGGCAAAAACCTAGGAGGCATTGGTAATACAAAATTGCCTGACTTGGCCAAACCCAAGGTTTGTGAACTACGGCCAGGCTGCCTCCGCCCTGGACAGACAGTCAGTGAATGCACGTTTCTCCGTCAAAGTTATGGGCGCAACTGGCTCACACTTGCCGTGCGAGGAACAGTGACGCAAAGTTCGTCAGCACGGGCTATTGTGTTGGTTCCTCGAACCTTTTTTTATTGCGGTTCTGTCTTTTTACTATTCTACTACCTAATACCAAGTGTTTTTTTTAAAGCAACGGAATTTTTCATTTTTGTCCTCGTAAATAAGCAATCTGGCCTTATGTGCGCCAGCTGCGGACAGTCCCTTCCCCCACTCCTTGGCTCCACTCGACTGGCTAAAGAATACGCCGCGCGAGTGGGACACCTCCTGGCAGCAGAAATGTGTGAAAGTGCGTTTCGTCGAAAGAAAATTGTGCTAGTTTTTAAGCTGTGACCTATGTGTTTCTATACACCGTTTTAATCAAAATTGTATACTCTAGGCATGTGTAATTAGATTTTTTTCTGAATTACACACATCCATAAAACATCATTATAAAACCATATATTAGGAAATTTTTTCAACCATGTTCCAAATTTTCAAAAACATTATCAACTTTACAGACACATTCATTCATCCTTTCAATATCAGCATAAGATATATAAATTTGTTATTTGTTATGGGAAGCTGTAAATTTTCAAAAGCAAAAAGCCCTACAATTACATCACAAAGACTGTCTGTATAGGTCATCATAGTAGTGGGGTTATGGGATTGAGGGACAATGTTTTTTAAATGGGAGCTGTGTGGCTGGGTGGCTGGCGGTCTTCGGCTTGACTCGGACGAACTCGGAAAACTTCGGCTCGACTCAGGGGATGCTCGTAAGCTGTCAACTCGGGTTTGCCGAACATACCCGAAGGTGCTCGTCAGTTACATCCAATAATTCTTCAAGAGTATGTTTGTTTCTGGTAGCCATATTGGTTTTATATAGGATATGTCAAATCGAAAATCTGTATTTATTATACGATTATAAAAATTGTCTTTATTTATAAATTATTTATTATTTTATATTGTTCCGAAACTATACACAGGCTATTGCGGAAACATTCAAAAGTTTCTTACACAATTACTACATTTCCAGACCCCTCTCTTGAAAACTGATTATTTCACGATGCCAGAATCTGCAAATGGTTCACTACCTCAACTGTTTTGTAGGTATAAGTATGCTACTCAGATTTTTAAATGTATATATATATATGAATAAACAAAACCCATCATACTAATAACGACCACATGCACGAGTATTTTATAATCATGGTATGGATCAGTATCTACCAACANACAAAACCCATCATACTAATAACGACCACATGCACGAGTATTTTATAATCATGGTATGGATCAGTATCTACCAACACTTTTAGAGGCTTAATTGGCATTAATTTAAATGCCAATAATGCCATGCCCTAGAGACTTGGAATGTATGAAGGTGATAAACAGTCTTAACTTTCGTGCTATTCTTGACAACCAATCTGTCAATCGCCCAATCATTCCGTCGATATTTGGATCAAACCATTAATTTTCCATTGTTTCCATCAATCTTACATAATCTTTGCCAATCTACAAACAATCCCCACAAATATTGCCATCAATCTTTCGCAATATTTCCATCATTCTTATGCAATATTTCCATCAATCGTTCAATATTTCCATAAGTCTTTCGTTATCTTTCCATCAATCTTTCAATCTTCCGATCTATCTTTCAATCTTCCCTAATCCTTTCGCAATATTTCCAGCAAACAACACCGCAATCCGCTCCACAATCTACGCCAATCCTCACCAATCTTTCAATCTTTCCATCATTATTTCAATCTTTCCTTCAATATTTTCATCAATCTTTCACGATCTTTCCATTAATATTTCGCATTCTTTCCATCGATCTTTCACAATATTTCCATTAATTTTTCGCAATATTTCCATCAATTATCAAGTAATATACAACCTATGGGTTTGTCGCCTGTCTCTATCAGTATATATTTAAAAAAAAAACCATTCACTAACTGTCTCCAAAATTTGTACAAGTCGTAAGAATTATGTTTTGTATGCAGTCAACTATTAATGCATTTTTTTGCATGCAAAGTCGTTATTGTGATTATGTGTGCAGATATTTCCAATAATAGTCGAATGCTTATAGCACCACAAGTTGTGTGAGATAAAAGGATGCGACACAAAAAATTAAGAAAAAAATATTATTTTATAATAATAATTTATCATTATTTTATAATTACAGTTTCAGAAGAAAGCAGTTCATCACATCATGCGATACATCCCAATTCCTTGAGTTTACTAATGATTGAAGATATTTCAACAATGCCTGAGAGACCCCCACATTTTTAAAGGTCAATCAAATATCTGAGTATGTCAACAAGATCAATCGGGTCTTCGGGAAATAGGTAGCCAATATTCTCGGCGTCTCCTACCTTCTTCATGTCGCTTGTCGCAGCAAATGTGTTGCAGGGGTGTGTCAGTGCATTGAGAAAATAGCCTGTATCGTCTTCGGCATTATCACTGTGTTCATGTTAATTTTCATCAGTGCTCTCCTGTTTTGTATTCAATATTAAATTTGCTTTTCTTTGTAGCAGGAGTTTTATGCTAATCAGTAGTTGGAGCCGACTTCGCGCGAAAGTCTTGCAAGTGTACATTCCACACAAACCTACTCTTCTGCACTCATTCTATCTTTAGCATTAACTGTCTCTTCACACTCGTCTGTAAACNACATTCCACACAAACCTACTCTTCTGCACTCATTCTATCTTTAGCATTAACTGTCTCTTCACACTCGTCTGTAAACTAAGTACCCACCGATGTAGAAGGGATTATGGATGGCATCACTTGCTGGCTCCCAGTAGACGAATCGTTGCAGTTCTTGATGTGGTTCTTCAATGTATCACCATGCATAAACTGTGTGGCCATTGCCGTAATTCTTCCTCATTCAACAAGGACTCTTCGTACAGGTGATTCTTTCATGTTGGCGATCATTTTGACCGAAGGTAAAAGCTCGATCACAGAATTGACACATTCAGCAATCTGACAGTGATGATGCAGGTCACGGCTTCATGTTTGATGAGGTCAAAGGCAGACCTTCGTATTCACAATTCATATTCGCTGTATAGCGAGAGAATGCTTCCAAATCGATATTGTCTTCTCGACGCCTGAACATCAACTAAGGTATCAGCGTGCATTGGTGCTCTACATATACATTATCCCATCACTCGGGAAAATCGCCAAATTGTTTCTGAATCCACGAGAATCCTAAACAGTGAGAAATTAATTTACAAACATCGCTAAAAAGGCTTCAAAAACTCGGATCGTTAATCTAATTACTTACTACTTATCTTACCCTGATACCCATATCCGATAGCTAAAATCGACGTTTCGCCTTTATTATAAATTCCTAAAACCGTCTCTGAAAATTTTTGTAAGTCCGAAAGTGAATTAAAAGTTATTTTTTTAGTTTCAGGTCTCAAATTCAGGTCCCTACACCGTACCTCATCATGGAGATGGCTTATAAATCCTTATATCAGGTGCGCATGAATACTTAACTGTAAGGAATTAATGTACGAACATCGCTAAAAAAAAAGGCTCCAAATGCTCGGGTCATTAATCGATTTGGAATCCTATAATCTCACTTTTATTCTTATATCCGATAGCTAAAACCTCCGTTTCGTATTTTATATAAATTCCTATAATACTCACCGATCACTGGGAAAAATTGCCACATTTTTTTCTAAGTCTGATAGAAATTTCATATTTTTTTTATAATTTCGCGTCTCGAACTCAAGTCCCTACATCTTACGTCAACTTTTGAGATTGCATAAATCTTTATATCAGGTGCGTAAACAGGCTCGTAAATTGACAGAAAATCACGTACAAAGTTCGTTAAAAATTATCCAAATTTCGGGTCGGTATTTTAACTGTAGACCCTATATCTCACTATTTTTTCCCGCCTCTACTCTCTCTCACCATTTACTCACACATTTGTTTCACTCCCCCCATCAGCCCATCACTCCAATCAATTTAGTCAGCACTTCATTGGTTATTTTTTCTTCTCCCAATCACACCAGCCACTATAGTTCGACTATTTTTTCACATTCGCACAATCCCTTCCCCATTTTCACTATTGCCCATTGTTATCAGCAATATCTACTAGAGCATGCCAGTGGAGAAAACAGTAATGTGGCAAAAGTCGCGCCATGTCACAATTCTTCGTCTGATGCGAGAGGTGAAGGACCACTATCTCTTCCTGGCCTTTAAAGTATTCAGTCTGGTAAGTTATTTATATGTGTGTTTTCCTGTACAAGGTATCATCGGACATGCTCGTAACTACACTTTTTCCCCTGCCAAATTAAGAAATCTGCTTAAATTTCGAATGCTTGTCCAGACCAGTTAGCCTTAGGAGGAATATGTAACCTCGTAAAATATTGTACTGGAACATCGTAGCTTTTAATTAGTATATACACCATCGATCTCGTTTTCAATTGCGATGCCATGTTACCCACGTCGCTACTGTGTTGCATCGTTTGCATTTGCCCAAAATGCTCAAAAACACGAAAAGCATATAGACCGCAGCTCACATAAGTGCAAGAAATGTGATGGGCACTTTTCGCGTAACAATAATCTGCGAAGACACGTGAACACCTTTAGGACTGCAGGTCCTTCACTTTTTAAATTATCTGTCCCAATCACCATTCACAGCAATAACCCTAAATAACATCCCGTCATCGCGCGAGCGGCCATTATGCCCCACAACCATAGTATGTTGTGGGATGAATAATGTAAACGTGGTCTGGGAGGCCAAAACTGCATTCCATCAAAACGAGCGCGAGTTGTAGAAAGATATTTGCACATTTTTGATCCGAAAGGACGAAAATATTAATCGCTGTTGTCTCAACATGTGATTATGTGAAAAGGTATAAATCAATTTAATTTATGGGTCGATTGCGACTATGCAAACTGGCTCCACTCGATAAAGGTACAGAAATACAGGCATTCGAAATTATGCATTTAGCCATTTATAATGCCAGAAATACATAAAATGCTGTATAATACTGAATTCCCCCCCCCCTTTTTTGTCTGGACACAAGCCAATATATACAATAGCGATTCTTGATTAGGTTTTTTTTATTCATAGCAAAACCTTGTTTAATGTATGTTTGTGATATGTAGCATAAGTTAAATAATCATGACTTTAAGGCTTTAGAAACTAAAAACAGAGAAAAAACCACCTGCCTGCCTCATGTTATGTGTTAAGTACAGTAGAGTTACTGAGCACTCGGCAAGTGATAGATGCACATCATTAAATGATTTATTCGCATTTTAAAATCAGTACATTTCTAAATATAGGTAACTAAAAAAAATTCATACAATTACTCCATGAACAAGGGAATCTCTATCCGCCAGCGCCTTAATATTAAAAAACCATGCTGCATATAAACAAAAGTAAAATCATCTATAAGAATACTAGTGAACCGGCCCGGCTTCGCCCAGGTACAATTGAGTTTTACAGTGATACACTTATAAATAAATTGGGAAAAGACAATTAATTTATGTGGAAACAGAAATATAAAATTATAGTATGTTGGCCTAGGTTTTTAACTGATTGCGGCAACCCAAAACGAAGGAAATAATTTTTCACCCGTTTGCCAAGAAGTAGGGTATTGTTTTTTGAGTGTATCTGTGCAGCTATCGCGTAGTTACCACATTTCCGCTTTCCAGTATATATGTATGAAAATCAAAACGTGAGTTTCATCAAGTTGTAGCTTTAGAAATACATGTACCTAGGTACTATTTTTTGCGCTTGGCTGAGGGATCTTAATCGATCACCAAAGTTAAGCAATGTTCCCAGCGGCACACATTTGGATGGGTGATCGTTTAGTGGCATATCATCTGAGCGCTTCCGGGCTTCGGAGGGCACATTAAATATTCTGTCCCGGTTGTTATCGATAGATAGCAGTCGTTAAGCCATTTCAGAGGTCCATGGGCAGCCTGATAAACTCTGACACCGAGGAAAATAATATTTCGGTCACGTTCCCAGCCGTTGCAGAATTACGTTTTGTTATTATTCCACAGTAATCGTACAATTATCAGGGGTATAAAGTATTCTTTGTCCTATTCCAGGACCTAAATTACCTACATACTAACTTTCATCAAAATCCGTTCAGCCGTTATGGAACTGAGTGGTAACAAAAATACACACAGACTTTCGCATTTATAATATTAGTAGGATTATACGAGAGTTCATTAATTTTTTGTGGGGGTAAAAATGTATTCCGTATAAACTGTGAGAAGACTATATTATAAAATTGCATCTACCACAAGTACAAAACTAAAAATATTTGTTACCTTTGGAAAACACAATTACTTAATTTCCAAACACATGTGCTCTCAATTATGCGGTATCTGTGCTGCAGTAGATCCCTGGACTCCCTCCTCCTTCCTCCTACTGTTACGTGATTTCTGTCGTATGTAAGTCGAGAATGAAAACACATGCATGCGCAACCACTCACGCAGGCGCGCACACACAAACATATCCCATCTCGGCACATGCAGATGTCAATAGCCTCCAATTTTTAAGAACTATTTAAAAAAAAGTATTGAAGCAATTTTATTCCCGAGATGCAAGTCTCCCGTATGACTTACAGAAATTTGCTAAAGTATGAATCCCAGTAAATACACGTGCATACAGCTGTCGTAATTTAGCACAAATATAAATTTCTACACCAACCATGCAAGGAAATAAACATTAAAAATATAATTTCAATTGTAAAATATAGGGCCCGTTGAGATATTTATGTCACAGGGCCCGTTGAGATATTTATGTTACCCACACGAGATAAAGCCAATCTTGCAAAAAATATTTTTCTCATCCGGTAAAATACAAATTTAGCCCGTAAATCACCTATAAAAAGTAGAGCACGCTACTATTCTACGATAGGAAAACACGAATAAAATTATTTATCTCCGTTAATTATAAGAGAAACTCATATTATATGGGTTTGGACATATTCTCTCGTATTGAATCCGGTACTTTAGCACCGAGCGTTCAGAGTCACAAACTTTTTTCATTTAGAGGAAGAAAAATATCTCTTAAGAAATATCATAGTAGGTAAATCACTTATGTTGGCAAATGCATACAAATGGAAATTAATTGCTATATCGAGCACAAAGATATATCTGGTATCAGCTATTCACGTCACGATGTCCTTGCGATTTTCAGACATACTGAGCTATCATTATTCGTTCAATTCGTTTGGAGAGCAGTCCGATAACGCTAGAACAAATATCAAATCGATATAATACTAATTTTTTTTAATCAAAACTTCTCAGCTTTTTTCATGTGATAAAGTATACAGAAAAAAATTTTAAATTTTACGTACTCAGTTTTTATACAGTTTTCAAATAGTGCTGAACCGTTAGGGTAAAAACTGGTCGAATATTTGACCCGCACGCTTTCGAAAATACGTGCGCATGCCTCATTTCGTAATAAAATATTTAACCTTTGAGTGTCGAGGGAAACCAAGTCGTTTTGCACCGATATACATATATATGTATATATATATATATATATATATATATATGTATATATACACATTCGCATGGAAAACGACGAAGGTAGGGGAATACGAACGAACGAACCTCCTTGCAAAAATGGGAAGAAAATTTTACCCTATTGCCCAGAAGTNTTAACAAAATTAAGCCTTTTCTCTAACGTTATTTATTTTTTTAATTAAACATTATGCAACATATATAGTTCCATTAATCAATTCTTACATTCGGAATCTGATTATAGAGTATCCCCAGCTGGTCATGAGTCCCGAACCTGCAAATATACATATGTATATCGGTGATGTTTTAGCCCGAGCAGACCAGTTTATCATAGCCGTACACACAATACAATTTCGAAAGGCTAAAAGAGGGAAGTAGCATCTCCAGCCTCGGTGTTCATTTTGCGGTAAGCTTCATGCACACATCATTCGCTATAACCATAATTTACAGGAAGAGTTACGATACTCGCTAACATATATGCACCCCATCGGCCCAACATGATGCATAAAGACAGAAAATGTCATCTTTTGGAAGCATATAAGCAATAAATTTGCGATAAGTTATAAACATCACTCACACAAATGCATACACATACACAAGAAATCATAGGGCCACGGGCGAGATAACTATGGTCAGAAAGCCCACTGCAGTCTGCGAAGTTACGAATATTTGGACACATCAGTTCAGGCTGTTAGTGGAAATAGCTTTAAGGTCCGTTTTTGGGACGATGACCTATTCCTAGGTGCAGCATAAGGGAGGCCACGGTGCCACAGCAGCTAGAGCGCTCATCTCACGTCATAATGAAACGGGCTCCCATAGCATAAGTCGATTCCTCACCCTCTGAATACATTCACATGGGGAGCGGGTCAAAGTCAGCCCATCCTGCATTTTGGCCCACTGCCACTTCGCCCCGACATGGCGAGCCAGTTCCGATTCCCGGTGGGGTCGCTCCCTCATTTTTGCAAATGGGTATCGTGCCAGAAGATGCTGCTGGTTGGCCGGTTTTCTCGGGGATCTCCCCGCCCCTCTCATTGGTATTCTGGCCCTGCTCCATGCTCACTTCGTTTCACCCTCATCTGCTGTCAAGAACCCGATGTTAAAAGCACCCCCCCCCCAAATCTGTCCTCTTCACTTTCCACTCGATGCAGCATAAATGTGTTTTAAAAATGCTCAATATGCATCGAAAATGTGAGACCTATCACAAGGAATGCTACAGGTGGAAAGGGGAAAATAATTGCTGTCACCATAATTTACATGATTGTGAAATGGCACCACTCTCATGTGTAAGAGAGAAAGAAAAATGTTAGTACCAGTATAAAAGCCACACTTCGAATGCCCACATTCCAGCTCAGGTCCCTTGATATTCCTGAGCTCTTTCGCCATACAGAAACGGCTGGATGCAAGTCAGCGAGACGAGTAACCCTTTCGAAAAAATATTTTTGTTCGGCGTATTCAACAGCAGTTTCCCATGACAAATTGCGTACATCTCGTTCATAATTTAGCCTAAAAAGAGATTTCCTTGTCATATCAGAACATACATATGACTCTGACCCACATATCCAGTTCTCGCCATTATGGGGCTTTGTTCTATTTCTTTATACTTTTCTGTATTATGTACTTAATTTCATACGCAGCCATATACCGAACATTTTAATTATTTATGGGTGCATTTTTTTCAACTTACTGCAACCTCAGACAGTTCGCAGCCTTAACGAGAAAAAAATCTCCTGTGATAAGATTATGCTACACACTTCAACCAGAGCTTCTGCATGCTTCAATATACGAGTCGGTGTGAAATATCATATATCTGTGTCCATACTTTATGCTCTGACACCACGAACTATTATCAACAACGTGAATGATCGCAAGATGGGAAAAGCCATCCATGTTAAACATGAGGAATGAAGAAAATTAAATTTAAGTATCTTATAAACACTCAGTCATTGCCCTATTTCTCATGCTAGTCAACATCGAACACAAGTTTTGTTACGAATTCGTCTGAAACTGTAAATGTATTTATTTCCACATCTATGAAGGACCTCAAAAATAGGAAGGCCCTAAACTCCGTAGGAAGCCAACGACATATTCAGGATTCGAACGTATCGTTTCGCCAAATGAAGGCAGGACACAATATTGTAAGAGTCCCTAGGCCCCGCATTGCGCATATTTCCATTTAATATTAAATAATCTTCACAGGCGATGTCATATAGCCCATAGCATTCAAAACAGATGACCCTGAAATTCATTTCAGGGCATAAAACTGCCNTTCACAGGCGATGTCATATAGCCCATAGCATTCAAAACAGATGACCCTGAAATTCATTTCAGGGCATAAAACTGCATTTTACTTGATTGATTGGTTTGGCAGTCCTTATCCCCAGCTCTAACAACCCCCCTGCCGCCAACCCCTCACCCTCCNTTCACAGGCGATGTCATATAGCCCATAGCATTCAAAACAGATGACCCTGAAATTCATTTCAGGGCATAAAACTGCCTTTTACTTGATTGATTGGTTTGGCAGTCCTTATCCCCAGCTCTAACAACCCCCCTGCCGCCAACCCCTCACCATCCNTTTTACTTGATTGATTGGTTTGGCAGTCCTTATCCCCAGCTCTAACAACCCCCCTGCCGCCAACCCCTCACCATCCACGAACAGGGTTGGATTTTCCCTTAGGCCGACTAGACACTTTTTCGGGGGCGACATGGTATAATAAGCAAAAGAGCAAAAAAATAAAATTTCATTGTACATTTTATATCTGTGTGCTAGAATAAAAGTTATATTAGTTCTAGAATAAAACCAATAAAAGTTACCGGTGGATGTTTGAGAGTCAATAATGATATAAGTAAAAGCCCTTGTTGCCTTCGTATCCGCAAGTGCCAGCTTCCAGTTAATATTTATCGGGGAACAGAAACTGGTATAAATAGAGCATGATACATTTTAGTTGTTCATCGTTGAGTTTCAAGTTTTCAAGTATCGCTCCGGTAGTAGCTGAGGAGTGATGACAGTTTTTTTTCGGTTCTAACAAATGTTTATTTATTGGAACACATATAAAGATTTTGATTTATATTAAAACGTTTTACTGATGATGACATCTGTTGTCGCATGCAGCCAGATATTAAAATGGAAACGAAGATACTTGCTGGTGAATTAGCACGAACTACTTAGGACATAATAAATGTATTACTAATGAGAGCTTTAAATTTACGATTATAACAAGAAGTTACTAATAACTATTAAGATCGATGCAAATAAATTTTAGTGAAATTCTTAAAAGTTTATATGGCAGGTAGGCGTTGACAACTCATTGACAGCAACATCATTAGAAATGAAACCAGAAACGTGTGAAACATTATGAATATAATTAAAATACACGAGTGACTTGCCCGGGATTCGAATTCAGAAGAACTCGTAAAATTAAGCTAGCATGCAATAATCTGATTCTCGGAGATAGGATTCGCAGCAACAACTTCGGGTGTAATCAGGCTAATATTTTGATTGATACGGTTCACTAACCTGAAATATTTATGCGGCCATAATTTCGAAAATATGTGCATAAGCCACTAAAAACACATAAGTTTTCATAGCCTACTATAACGCCACTTGTGTGAAAAATTAGGTAGAAATTGGTTGATTGATCTCCGAGATATGGTATAAAAACTTTGTTTTTTTGAACAGGGATATCTTATAAAAACTGCCAAAAAGAGATTCTGTATAGAATGTTTCTAGTATATACTACCATCATAAAAAGTTTGATTAAATTTGGTTAAATTGTTAAATATATATTCCAAACATATCAAAATATTTATATGGTTGCCATTTCTAAAATCAATGTCTGGCTATATTTAAATCATGTACCTTTACATGGCTTTCTGAATTGTACAAAATTTTGTGGATATTAATTGAATTGTACCGGAAATATGGGAAAATGTTCCATTTACACACCTGACATAATTTTGCAAAACTTAGGGAAGAAGAAGATTTCTGAATGCATAAATGATGCTTCTAAATAATACTGTTAACATACAAAATTTGGTTGTATTTTGTTGAAACGTTTTATAAATATAACATATTAATGTAGTGATGNTAATACTGTTAACATACAAAATTTGGTTGTATTTTGTTGAAACGTTTTATAAATATAACATATTAATGTAGTGATTTATTTTAACCCCGTTAAAACATGCCTGACGCACATAAGAAATGTTAACTTACAAGTTCCTCTTTAGCAATATTTCGTGAAATTGTTGTATTAATCGGTTTATTAGTTCTCGATATATGGCATAAAACCTCTATTGTTCATGTGACTATCTTAATAAATTGAAGACAAAAATGTTATGTATTATCACACTCGATGATTGTCAGGTATCCATAATACAAAGTTTAATTTAAATATGTTACGTATTTTCGTNTAATACTGTTAACATACAAAATTTGGTTGTATTTTGTTGAAACGTTTTATAAATATAACATATTAATGTAGTGATGTATTTTAACCCCGTTAAAACATGCCTGACGCACATAAGAAATGTTAACTTACAAGTTCCTCTTTAGCAATATTTCGTGAAATTTTTGTATTAATCGGTTTATTAGTTTTCGATATATGGCATAAAACCTCTATTGTTCATGTGACTATCTTAATAAATTGAAGACAAAAATTTTATGTATTATCACACTCGATGATTGTCAGGTATCCATAATACAAAGTTTAATTTAAATATGTTACGTATTTTCGTNTTATGTATTATCACACTCGATGATTGTCAGGTATCCATAATACAAAGTTTAATTTAAATATGTTACGTATTTTCGTGGATAATGCACACTAAGCTAAAATTTCTGATTAGGTGTCATTCGGAAAATAAAAGACTTAAACACATAATACACATAAATTATTATGGCCTACCGCAGTACAACATCTTCGCCAATTTTGAAAGAACACTGTTGATTGTTTCCCGAGATATGATATAAAATAATATTATTTTATGTAGAACTATCTTACAAAATGACGGATTAATGAGGCTCTGCATATAAAATTTTGATGGATTTAATTCAAACTGGCAGCATTCAATCTAAAGTTGAAATTAGTTTTGTAGTTTCATAGATAATTATTTTGGCTAAACTTTTTATATTGCCTCCATTTTGTAATTATGCGTGTCTGACACTCTCGAAGTTTATCAGTTTACATGGTTTACCATAGGGCTACTTATTTGCCAAATTTGGTAGAAATCGGTTTTTGTTTTAGAAGATATCGCGTAAATTAAATTTAATTTGTCATGTGATAGGCCCACTATTTTCGAAATGGCGCACAAGAGAGATTTCGTGTGGACACATTTGATGGTAGTTATATGTACAGCCAGTATAAAAAGTTTCATTTGATTTAAACACATATTCTAAACGATACAGCATACAAAACTAAAATAGCAAAATGACCGCCATTTTGAAAATAAGTGTCCGACAAACCCAAAACATATAAGTTAACATTACCTACCACAGCACTACTTGTTTTCAATATTTGGTAGGAATCGGTCAATTGTTTCGCGATAAATTACATAAAAATATTATTTATTCGTGTGGCACTATCTTACAAAATCCAGCACAAATGAGGGTCTGTGTAGACACATTTTATGTTTATTACATATACTCGCAGCATACAACGTTAAGTTGGAATTGATTACATGGTCTCTAAGACATAGCATACTATGGTAAAATTGCAAGAGTGCCGCAATTTTTAAATTAAGCATCTGACATACCTGAAACCTATTTGTACATATCAATTGCCGCAGTATTNTATTTATTCGTGTGGCACTATCTTACAAAATCCAGCACAAATGAGGGTCTGTGTAGACACATTTTATGTTTATTATATATACTCGCAGCATACAACGTTAAGTTGGAATTGATTACATGGTCTCTAAGACATAGCATACTATGGTAAAATTACAAGAGTGCCGCAATTTTTAAATTAAGCATCTGACATACCTGAAACCTATTTGTACATATCAATTGCCGCAGTATTACTTGTTTGCCATGTTGGTAGCTATCTGTATATTGTTTCCCGAGATATTACACAAAAACTATATTAAATAATGTAGTACTATATTACACAATGCCGGAAAAAAAAACTGATACGTTCAGCGTACATAATTTTCTTGAAATTGGTCAAACGCTATGGTATGGCAGCCATTTTTAAAATAGATGCCTTATTAAGTTCATCTACTTATATTTACCTTGCCTATTATAGTATAACTTACATGGCAAATTTGGCGAACATTGGTGGAGTAGTTTCTAAGATATAATGTAAAAGATTAATTTTTTCATGTGGCTCTATCTTTCTAAATGGTGGACCGACAGCAATATTCACATCTGAATCCAATGCCTACAACTTGCGCAGTCAGCATACAAATTTTGGTATAAATTGTTTAGATGGTTCCCAAGATATTATATTCCACCCTAAATTTTTGATATGACCGCCATGTTGAAAGTAAGTGCCCAGCGTGGCTGAAAACTATAAAAGTCAGGTGTCCTTACTCAGTACTANATATGACCGCCATGTTGAAAGTAAGTGCCCAGCGTGGCTGAAAACTATAAAAGTCAGGTGTCCTTACTCAGTACTATATATGTCTCGATTTTGGTGAAATTCGGTTCACACGTTCACATATTTAAAGGGACACACACTCATACAGCACACACACACATATACTCACACATTCATACATACACACGGACAGGAAAGTGATCTCATAAGACTTTCTTTCCTTCGGAAAATAGGCTAAAAATAATTTACATTTATTTAATATCAGCTGAAACAAAAATGAGTTTACTGTCGTAAAATTATATAAGTACTTGATTAACTTAAAACACACTTAAAGGAAAATTCTAGTGGATAAGAAATATATAATTGACATATCAGTATGGGTGATTTATCACATCTGCTTCAAAAAACCTGCCACTAATAGTTAGCCAGTGTCCAAATAGCATTTTATCTCTAAATAGTATAAAACAAAATAGCTTATACGTGTCTGTCTGTGTATTCACTTAGTACTTCTAAACTACTTGATGGATTTTGATACAGTTTTCAACATCATTTAGAGAATTTCTCGAGAAAGGTTTTCGTGTATAATTCATTTTTATTTAATTTAAGGATAGTAGAGAAATATCGAACCGTTTCTAATCAAGTCGTAAAAACCACTTTCAGGTCGCTTACATGGTTTCCGCTGACTAAACCATAAGATAAACATAAAATAAATGTACTACAGAATTGTAGCTCTCAAGAAGGTCTACAGAAAAGTCAGCGATGTTTATCTTTTAATGCTGACCCACAGTGACCATTTTTGTCTTTCAAAGTATCGCTATAAAAACTAAATTATTACCGGACGAAGCCGGGCCGGTTCCCCAGTTATATATAATTACAGATAAAAGTGGTATGCATGGAATGAATGTGTATTATAGTGACTTTTATTTTTCTGAGCACGTCCCTAGCATGTCATTAGTTGCCAACAGAACCTTCAATATTATGTAATGGAATGGTGACATGACGCTAGTTTACATTTAGTTGTGCAGAAAATTCCGAGACTACAGTGCTGGAGTGGTTAGATTAATCATCTTCTTCTGAGGCAGGCCAATCCTGGATCTTAGCATGTGGGAAATATGGCTGACGTTGCCTTTGTATGGTGGGTTCTCATGGCACTCCCGTTTCACCCGCTGTTGAATTCAGTTTCTCCCACTGTCGCAGTCCGTCTTTTCTCGACACCACCACCTTACTTTACCCTCACTAGTGCTGGAGACCGTTGTTATGCACCCCTATCTCATCGAGTTTGGTGAAATTAGGTTCGACGTTCAAAAATAATTTTGGTTGGTGATGTTGGGGGGGGGGTTGTGTCACAAACGCACAGACACACACATACATACACATATACATAGGCAGGAAAGTGTTCTCATAAGACTTTCTTTCCTTTGGAAAGTAGGCTAAAAATTTGAACAATCAAAACAGCAACACAATAGGATTTGTTATCTTCGCTCAACTATTCGTCACTGTGTCCTACCAGTGAAGAATATCTAAGACGCCCCCTACAGGTGAACACCGATGGAGAATCGAACCCGGGAGCAGAGGAGGTACCAGAGGGAGACGCGCCAACAGCACCGACGGGCGGCGCCCAGCCACCTACAGACAAGGGACGCCCCCTTCCACCACATGTTGCCGCGGACGCAGCACCTGGGGTGGACGGAAAATGCGGTATCACGTCGGGAGTGTACGAGCCCAGGAGTATCCAGCGATAGCGCATTTGCCGCGAGGGGAGAAACACCGTCTCTACAGAGATCGCCGCGCATATACGCCCTGCGCAGTCCAAGGGCCTAGCTGAAGATACTGGAGACAGACTCTGTGCGACACCCAGGATAGTGTGTACCCGGTGTCGCCTGCTGAGAGCGACGAGGGCGAAAGCTCTATCGGATGCAACAAGTACGACAGTGTGTTACATAGATTGTGTACCAAGTGAGTTTACTAAGTGTCACTAAGCGAAGGTTATTGGTAGGGGGGCAAGTACGATAAAGCTCACCTAGGATACGAGGGTAGGTGGCAAATTGAGGTCCTCGGCCGAGTTGTAAATGGTCATTGTGTAGTGTTAGTGTGTACAGAGATTGTGAATAATTTGTTTTGATTAAGTGTTAGTGTGTAAGGAAATTGTGAATAATTTGTTTTGATTAAGGGTTAGTGTGTAAGGAAATTGTGAATAATTTGGTTGGATTAAGTGTTAGTGTGTAAGGTGTAATTCATGACAATGTATGAAGTGCTGAGACAACCCCCCACCCCTGAGAATCAGGAGCAGGTAGAGACTCTTTCCCCAGGGTTTGTCGGCCTGCGATGTTATTGACAAATTGTAAGAGGATGTTAAACCTCTCAAACTGGTTTGTGACGCAGTAAGCTATAAATTTCCCCAGTAGCACTATGGAGTAGGATGGGGATTCAAGGTCAATAGCACGAGGGGGGGAGTGCCGCGCGAGAGAGTAGTGGAGGGGGGCCGCCCCTCTCCGCCCCTAACTAGATCGGTAGCAGAAGAGGAGAGGCAGAAAGGGGAGACCACCCCAGCTGTCCCACTACCTACCGACAACACAGAAGCAAGCACGACGTGAACGCCCAGAACCTAATCTACCCCAGATACCAAACTGTAGGACAAAGCAATACCAGAGCTTGCCACTGACTCAACGGACGGTGGGGAATTGACGCATCTCACATCCCAAAATATATTTTTTCGTCAGAAGGCACACTCTGTCAAAACTCGCAGGCTGGCTACCACAATAAATATTAAGGGTTTGGCGAGTGTGCTAGAAGAATGATGCCAGGATTTTGGGGTGGAATGAACACGTGGCGTAGGGGCCACATACGGAGGAAGACAGGCGCAGCTGCATTTCGCAGCTACAAGGGGAGCTAAGCTCACACCAGCAGCTGCGTCTCTCTCGAGCCGGCTACCACAATAAATAATGAGAGCTTTTGGCGAGTGTGCCAAAATGATAGCGATGCGATATCCGGAGGCAGAAGAAACACACATGTGCCGACCAAGGGGCCACCAAGTGTTCCAGCATGTGCAGGGCAGAGCAATAAACTTCGATGCCAGAATCGAGGGACGACGCTGGGCCCATGTGCGGGTAGCTGGAGCGCCGAACACGTTTTTACGACCCAGAGGACGCTGCGGTCAGCCCGGCCACACATGCAGAGATGANATCAATCAAGGAGTGCGGATTGGAGCCGGGAGGAACAAGTTCGAGAGAAGGCATCGAGACATCTACACCGTTCGGCGAGGAACTGACGCAGACCAGGCGTCACGGCCCGTCCACCGAGTGACGGAGAGGTCCCGAGGTCGCCGGCTGGGAGATGAACCTTCGCCTCGAGACAGCTAAGTAGAGACATACAGGAAATGTGACGAACCTTGCTCCCCACGGCGCAAATCGCCGCGTCAAGTCCTACATAGCCTGTGTAGCTAGGGGGTTGGGGGAGTTGTCTTGTGTGTTCATGTAGAAGTTAACCTGTTAAGCGAAAATAAAACTGACATATGTTAACTCGCAGAGAAGGTGAATTTATTTGGTAAATTGGACCTAGGGATAGTAGCACCAACATATTCCTACGCCCTAACACTGAGGGCTTGCATTAATTGCTGGCGCCTTACGCAGAGAGCAGAATCAATACCTACTTATATGCCATAGCGCTGGGGAGGTATCAACACTATACGTGCGAAACTTTCGTTGCACACTAAACTTTTACCCTCAACGTGCCAAATAAGTATAACTTCAAAAATAAGCTTTTATATTATATTTCTAAAACTACTGAAACAAATTTTCGCCCAATTTGGCATGTATGAAATAATAAGACAGGCCAGATAAGCCTAATATAATTAAACTAATTAGGAATATTTTTTTTAAATGGTGGCCATACAAATAATTTAGGTTTATTTTGTATATCTACCATACCATTTAACCGATTCCAAGCATATTTTGTATGCTGTAAGTTTTCATTATAGGAATCACACAAAACACATAACCACTTTGGCGGTCATTTTGTATGATAGAGCAATACAAATAAATAACTTTTTTATGTCATATATCGCTAAAAAATTAACGTATTCCTATCAAATTTGACAGACGAGGAGTACTGTCACTGATGATATTTAGTAATATGTTTTAAGAACTTCATACGCCTACACTGAAGAGCTAAAAAAACTGGTACACCTGCCTAATATAGTGTAGGGCCCCGCGAGCACGCAGAATTGATGCAAGACGACGTGTCATGGACTCGACCAATGTCTGAAGGTATGCAGGAGGCAATTCACACCATGAATCCTAGAGGGCAAATCCAATATGCGCTAATTTCAGAAAGAGTTGCACGTCTGTCACGTTTAATGGTTCTTGTCAGTCGTTGTTTGTCCCGTTCTTTCTCGATCTTTTTCCGGCCGTAGCGATGTCGAAGATTTTATGTTTTACCAGATTCCCGATATTCAAGGTACACTCGTGAAATGGTCGCACGCGAACATCGAAATGTTATCGCTACCTCGGAGACACTATGTCCCATCTCTCGTGCGCCGACTATAACACCACGTTCAAACTCACTTAAACATTTATAACCTGCCATTGTAGCAGCAGTAACCGATCTAGCTGCCGACCGCATTGTGTTACTCTGATTGGTTTCATACCTCTGTTATTTGCATACGCACGCCTATACAAGTTTTTTTGGCTCTTCAGTGTATATTCAAAATACCGGCACTATAACCATTTTAGCTTAAAATGCTATATCGTCGAAACTATGTTATCATTTCCAACTTAACTTTACATGCCGGAAGAAGTTATTAAAACTATCAGCTGTATCTACACGGAACATCCATTGTCAGCCATTTTGCAAGATAGTGCTACTTGAAAATTAACTATTTGTGTCATTTCTCGGAAAATAATTGGCCTATTCCTGTCAAATTTGTCAAACAAGTAGTACTGCGGAGGATGATGTAAAATTGCATGTTTTAAATAAGACAGACGCTTATTTTAAAAAAGCTAACATACAGACATGTTATTTTGGAACAATGTATCGTCGAAAACCTATTATCATTTCCTACTTATCTTTGTGNAAGCTAACATACAGACATGTTATTTTGGAACAATGTATCGTCGAAAACCTATTATCATTTCCTACTTATCTTTGTGTATTGGCAGCAGATAATACAACTATCAACTCTATCTTAATGGAGCATCTTTTGTCCGCTATTTTGTAAGATAGTGCCTTGAGAATAAATAACTTTTTTGTATATATGTTGATATGCCAGGTATCATCGTTGTGGATTGTAAAATAATAAATGATGAAAAAATATAAAAAAGAAAGCTAACTGTTGAGGGGGAAGCACTTTTTAATGGGTCTACAAGCAGCAACGTGGGAATTTCGGCCCTTTTCAGGACCCATGGTTATTAGCATGTTGTTCTTCATTTGTTAGACAACTCGTTTCCTATATCGCAACCACCCTGCTATATATAAAAATAGATTTCGTTAAAAAAACGCTATGATGCAAATATTTCATTTTTATTTAGCTAACCACTATGTCTAGAAATGGCAATAAGGCTTATGTATACATACATTCTCGGAGATAGAAATAATACTTGCAAATTTTATTTAACGAGCCTGGCCCGAATAGTTCTTAAATTAATATTATTCACCTATGTCTATAATTATTTATAGAAGCTGAGGCATCATAGCTACTCTACTTTCAACCCAACTTGAGAAAATGTGGCTGCTACACCATAAACTGACTTTCTTGGTCGCTTAAAAAATTCTGCACAATCATTTTAAAATAATTAAAAAATTCAATGGGGCTCTGGGCAAAGGCAAATAATCTGATTTAAGATATGTTACACGATATGCTTTGAACTCCAAGTTTTCAAAATGCCGAAAGAAGTAAATGGATAAAACCGTTTATTTACATCACACTGGTTCGTACATAATTGGTACCCCCTCAACCCTCACTTCAACACAACTCAAAAACGACAGATGTGCACTGTAGCAGCAAAGTGTGGAAACAGTATGCAATTGTTTGCATTAAATCGTAATTTTTTTTTCATATGCTTTTAGTTGGTAGTACAAATAATTTGATATGTATAAACATAACCTATACACATGTTAAGATATTTCCTTCTCCTCCTCGTACTTCTCAGACAGACCATGCACTTAACAAGAAGTTACTGATAACAAATGAGCCTACTTCCCTTTACATGGGTGCAAATACATTTTAGTAATGGTAATAAAAGCTTAGATGATAGGTAGGCGTTGACGTCTCATTGTCAGCAATATCATAAGAGATTAAACCAGAAACATGTGAATCAGTACAAAGGCAATTAAAATACACGAGTGACTTACCCAGGATTCAATTTCAGAAACAGTCGTAAAATTAAACTAGCTTGCAATTAACTGTATTAGGGAGGTAGGATTTGGAGCATCAACTACGGAGGTAATAAGTAAATATTTTAGGATGATGGGGTTCACTTACCTGAAATACTTAGTTGGCCAAAAATTTTTAAATAAAGGTCTAAGCCACCGAAACACATAAGTTTGCATGGCTTATAATAACACTGCTCGTGTGAAAACAATGATAGAAATCTGTTGATTGTAGTCCGAGATATGGCATAAAAATCTTATTTTATTCAATGGGGCTATACTAAAAAACTGCTTAAAAATAGGCTCGGTACATGATGTTTGTAATAAATAATTTCAGCATTAAAAATTAGATCGAAATACTTAAAAAAGTTAATTAGATATGCCAGACATATGAAATATTTATAATATCGCCATTTTTCTTCATTTTTGTCTGATTCCATTTACATTATGTAACTTTAATTGCATTCTGCAGGTGTGCAAATTTTTGTGGAAATTAGCAAAATTATTTCATAAATATGACAAAAAATTTCAGTTAACTCATCTGACACTAATTTGCAAAAAATCTGGTAATGAAGTATCTCTGTATTGCTTATCGGTTGATTCGTCCTCGAGATATAGGAAAAAACCTCAATTGATACTCTGACAACTTTATAAATGTANTATAAATGGAGGGCCAAAAGATTATATATTAAATTTAAATATGTTATATAATTTCTTATATATAGCACACTAAGCTAAAATAATTGTAGAGCCCCATTCAGAAAATAAAATACTTACATACTTAAAACTTAAAAATAATATAGCCTACAACAGCACAACTTCTTCGCCAAATTTGGAAGAAATCCGTTGATTAATTCCTGACATATGGCATATAACTATATTATTTAATGTGGAGCTATCTTACAAAAAGGTGAAGAAATGTGGCTTTACATAGACAATTTTGATGAATGTAACTAATACTGCCAGTACACAAATTAAAGTTGAAATTTGTTTTGCAGTATAGTCGATAAAAATTCGGAAATAAATTGTTTATATGGCTGCTATTTTGAAAAAAAAAAATAAAGTGTGTTTGACTCTCTCAAAATTTATTAGTTAATATAGCCTTCCAAAGTGTGCCAAATTTGGTAGAAATAGATTTTTTCGGAGATCACAATTTTAATTAGTAAAGGGGTACTATTTTACAAAATGGCAGACAATAGATATTTTGTTTATACACATTTTATTGTTGTTATATATAGAGCCATGATACAAAGTTTCATTGGAATTAATTACATGGTTTCGACGATATAATCTACAAAACTAAAATAGTTTTAAAGCCGCTATTTTCAAAATAAGTGCCTCANAGTTTCATTAGAATTAATTACATGGTTTCGACGATATAATCTACAAAACTAAAATAGTTTTAAAGCCGCTATTTTCTAAATAAGTGCCTGACATACCTAAAACATATTAATTAACATTTAATGCCGCAGTACTACATGTTTGCCATATTTGGTAGGAATCGGCCAATTGTCTCTTGAGGTACGACATAAAAATGTATTTCTTTGTGTGGCACTATCTCACAAAATGGAGTACAAAATAGGTTTCATGTACGTACATTTGATGTTTGCTATTTAGACTCCCAGCATTCAAAGTAAAGTTGGAATTGGTGAAATGTTTTCGAAGATATAGCACAATATATGCTATAATAACTATATAGCCACAATTTAGAAAATAATTGTCTGACATGCTTGAAACATACTTCTAAATATCAACTGCAGCAGTACTACTTAACTGCGAAATTTGGTAGGAATCTGTCAATTGTTTTCCGAGAAATTACACAAAAACTTAATTAGTTCATGTAGCAGTATCTTACAAAATGGCTGACAAAAATGGTTGTTTTTGGTTTATTTTATGCTTGTAAATTAACTGTCAGATTACAATATTTTGTATAAATTGGTCAAATGATACAGTATCTCGTTATATCAAATAAACGTAAAATATTTTTATAGCTGCCATTTTGAAAATAACAGCCAAATAAAGTTTAGTTACTAATATTTACCTGGCCTATCATAATATTTCTTATTTACCAAATTTGGTGAAAATTGGTTGAGAAGGATTCGAGATAGAATGTAAAATATTTAATTTTACTTGCGACGCTATCTTTAAAAATGGCGCACAAAAGTGTTTTTAATTTAGCTTAAATGATTCTCGTTATAGATATTGTCAGCATACTAAATGTGTATGAAATTTGTGAAATGGTACGGTAGTTATGCCAAAAAACAAAACATATTTGTAAAGCCACTATTTTGAAAATAAGTATCTAATTAATTTTAATTTCTTGCAATTACCTGGCCAATAATTGTGCTACTTATGAGCCAAATCTGGTGAATAAAGGTTTTAGTAGTTTTCGAGATATAAAAGATTTATTAATTCATGTGGAGCTATCTCCCAAATGGAGGACCAACAAAAATATTCATCTCTTAATTTAATCCTTACAACTCTTTCTGCCAGCATACAAAATTGGGTTAAAATCAGTTGAATGGTTACCAAGTGATAACATATCATGCTAAATATAAAGATGGCTGCCATTTTGAGAGTAGGGGCCCGGTGTGGTCGAAAACTATAAAGTTCAGGTGTCCTTACTTGGTACCATATTTGTACAGAATGTGGTAAATTCCTGTTTATGTATTCAAAAATGCACATACACACAGGTACAGAGGCAGGAAAGTGATCTCATAATCCTTTATTTCCTTTGGGAAGTAGGCTAAAAAATATTTTAAATAAAATGTTATTTAAATAATCACGAAAAACTACATCATAGTAAAATAAATATAAGAATGTATGTGATGTCAGATTTTGTATTGTCGAGAAATGTCCACTTCTAGGCACATAATGCAATGGAAAAAGACAATATAAATATTTTCTGAATTTTGGGAAACTGTGTCTGTCGCAATATGTATACTACATTTAAAACCATACTCTCCTACATGTCTCTGTAGTTGAGTGGCATGTGGTGTCAAAATGCTGACCCAATGTCAGGCAGTTTGATCCTGCACTTCTCCTGAGGATTTTTGATACCCGAAAAATCATTAAAAATAATAATGCTCCTGGTGGCCAACTCTACAAGCTCATAGCAGGCTTGATGGAACTACAACAGACGAAACAAGATGGTCGAATGAAGGTGAGTAATGAGCTTACAAGTAGTTAGCAGATGACTGATGCACATTCTAACAGCAAAGTCTAGAATTGAATATGGGTTGTTAAATGAAAGTATGGATTTATAGCAAACTACATCTAAGATGGCGGCCAAAGATAACACAGAAGTGGTAAGCCACTTTCAGTCACACGAACCACATACAAGGAATCGAAATAATTTCAAATATACACGATTCGCCTGACCGAAGGTGACCATCTTAGGGAGTACATCTAGTTGTGCTTGTGTATGTGTTTGATAACATTAAACCCCAGGACGAGTCTGAATGCAATCCATAAAACTATAACTGTTAACCATCAGCCATCATAAAAAAAAAATAGAACAGTATGCGCGAGTATGGTTACAAAAGGCAATTTAATTTAAACTTTTCAAAGAAATTAACTAGGTAAACCCGCATGTCATTGTTCTCCAATATGATTTCTTTCTTTGTTGCTGAGTAGTTTGAGGATTTGTTTTATAATCAGTATTTTGTTATGGTCTTGGGGTAACAAAATAGCATTCTAAATAAATCATTACAACATATGACAACTTAAAAATGTAAACATTTTCTTAATTGTGTTAAATAGGTATACCTAATGGTAATCTATTAAATTTAATTGACATATCCAATGCATTTTTTTTATATTTTGTAGAATAATGAAAAAAATTATAACTGTTTTTAATATGGCTGTCAAATTTTCAAAACGTTCGTTATGGTCAGGATGACACATAACTCTAAATTACTAGANACTGTTTTTAATATGGCTGTCAAATTTTCAAAACGTTCGTTATGGTCAGGATGACACATAACTCTAAATTACTAGATTAGAAAATTATTTTTTGTAAAGGCTGCAAAGCCATAGAATAGTTCGTTATGGTCGGGATGACCAAAAAAATTAAGTTACAAAATGGTTTTCCTGTTAAAAGAAGTGCTGCCACGAGCTAGATCCACTGCCATCAGGCTGGAGAAAGAAGTTAGATTGTTACATAGTAAAGCGAGGGTCTGCTCGGGAAGTCAGCTAGAACATCATGGCTGGATAGTTGGCCAAGGACGTGGACCACACTAAACATAGAATAATACCAACAAGGTTATGATTTCCCCAAAAAATTATACAAGAAAACATGAGTGGTTATATAAAGTTTCCTTTTAAAATTGCCAATGGCGGTACTTGAAGTTTTGTTATGACATATTTAATATATTAATTGCAGTTGTTAAGAACTGGAGAAGCTGTTATATCGTTGCAAATTTCAAGAAGAAAGAAGGTCACCTCTACACCAAAGAGCAACGTACAAGAAATTATAAATCCATAGAGTAATGGTTCGACAGAAGCAACATTATTCGTGGTCACAGTTACAAGTTAAGTCACCAATACTCTTTGACATTTATCCAGAGTTTTACAAAAATGGTTTGATTATGTATTTTTGGAAACCTGACAGTAGATAATAATTATGTTGTTATTAGCAATTTCTATATACCACAAGATGTCAACAATCGAGGGAAATATTATACAACACTGCACAGTACCTGTGCTGCCATCTCAACACAGTCAAACATTGTACAAAGCATCGATAACTGAAAGTATCAACCATGTTTCGAAAACTTATTACAAATGAGTTGACAACACACTTTGCCTTTATTTTGTCACATAAGTCCAAAAATGGTTTGCCAGAAAAAAGGTTGAATTCGCAACTATCAACATGACTGTCAAAAAATGGGAAGACTGGTAGACAGAGAGTGATACCATGAGTTTCAAAATTAGCTAAATTATTAGGATTCAATAAATGAAATTAAATTCTATCCATGCTAACGACAAGAAGATAACAAATACTGGTTAAAATTTTCAACCAGAAACAGGTTTGGGAAAGAATGGTATATTTCAAAGAGGCTATCCTTATTAGCTAATGGAACATCAACAATAACATTTTAAATTTTAAATTTTAAATTACAGCTTGCCCTGAACTAAGACGATAAAAAATATAGAGATTATCTGGTGTTACGGGAGCTATCATGTATAGAGGTAAAACAATTAGGTTTTTGATTTTGTTCAAAATATTTATAAATGACACTGGGTTTAATAAAGTAGAGATTAATTTACAATGAACAATGGTTTCGATTACATTTTTAAAATAAAAAAAATGTTCAATATAGCGTTAGACACAGCTGCGGTAACATGGTTTAGCATGTTCTTAAGATCAACACGAAAACTAATTAGCACCATTCGCTCAACTACTTTATGTAAAGTTTTGTTTATGGCCTCATAGAAAGTCTTATAGGTGCCAACACTTGAATTTTCTTGGTGTTGTTCAAAATTCGATCGTCCGTATTACGCAGTAGAATGATGGGGTTAGCCAAAATATCATATACATAATCTTGATTACTAGTCAGAGAATTAAGTCGCTTTTCCAAAATAAGATCTTCGTTGTCAAGGGTGCTAAACAAAATTCCATGTTTTATTCGGGACCTGGGAGGCAAAATAGAGGTTAGGGTAGAAATTTCAGACTTGAATGCCAGGGAATTTTCTTTCAATTGGTCTACTGGAAACTGAAAAGTTTCATCAAAACTTGTATTCTGACTTAACTCGCACATTTCCTTTTCATGTAAGACAATAATTGTATAAAGCATGTCCTCTAGTTCAACAGATTCAATTTAGAGTTCGAGAAGATTAAAATCCAGTATGATACTGTTAGAAACTGTTAGTAAATAGAGCATCATCATTCTTTTCGAATACTATACCAGAGTGGAGTGTTTTTCCCTTTACAGANTAATAGAAACTGTTAGTAAATAGAGCATCATCATTCTTTTCGAATACTATACCAGAGTGGAGTGTTTTTCCCTTTACAGATGACTCAGACAGGCAGTAGGCAGTTATGAACACAATCAGGTACTTCCACATCATTCAATGCAGAGGACAGCAACGCATAAAATCAGAACATGTTCGCAAAGGTACGGAAAACACACTAAAACAGAAAGTAGCAAAAATAATAACAGCGGATTCGATTCAATACACATATTCCCTAAATTGATGACACACATTAAATAAATTATGTGTCCTTCCAGTTAAGTTATTACATTTATGTTACAACCCCAACTTTATAAACTAATAACCCAATGCAAACACACCATTTGAATAAATTCTTAAACCTAGTAACAATTTTTTTTAGTAGGCCTACTTTAAATATGAGTGCCTGGGAAGACTAAGACCAGTGGGTGATCAGTCCACATTCAAAACTAAGCCTGGGGCAGACACACCAAAGGAAGACAGGGCTAATCACAATGCACAGGTTGAATCTGCAGTTTCTAACAATGTGGACATCCATAAATTAGGACCTAGCCCAAGAATGAAAAGGTTTTTGGTGGAAGATATGGGCGCATGTTATATAGGCTCCTTTTTAGGGTCAGCAAAGCTGGCTGTAGCAAGAGTCCAAAATTTTGGATCTGATAATTGCCTATCCAGTGAAATGATAATTTGGCAATACATTTATTTGCCTACCACCCTAATAAAGAGGCGATCTTTTAAGAGGACCAAATCTCAAGTTCTAAAAGGATTGTCTTTCCGGTATTTGTTGTATTTTACACAGGTCTGCTTGTGGGATCGTTTAAGATTTCTTAGGTCTGTCGCCCAAATTTATTGAATGTTCTAGACATCCTCGAGAAGGTTACTCAACTGGCACAAGTTGGAGAGATGATGATTTCGCAAGTAAGTGAACATCAAACTCAAAGGTGTAGATTTATGTGCCTCGTGTCGAAAATAATTAAATTCCATTTGTAGCCAGGACATGGGGCGGGGTTAAAGCTGGGCTGTGGACTGGCGACCAACCTGTAATGGGTGTAAGGCGAGGTGTCTGGGTGCCCTGAGAACCGGACTGTCGCTCACGGTCCCGGTGAAAAGAGNGGGAGCCCGGCCACTGAATACCTGGTAGGACTGATGTGACAAAGGAATGTCAGTCCTTGCCTGGACATCCCCCCGGCTAAAGCTCTAGCAGTAGTGACCGGCGGAAGTGTAAGAGTGAGCTGGCGTGTGGCGCCGGTGAGTGTCCTCTTGTGATCTCCAGTGGGGCCCGCCCATTGATGATTGGGTGTTCCCCTGCTGCTGCGAAGGCTGCCAACTAAAACTCCTAAATGGAGCAGTGATGCTAATATATAGCCTAGCACTGCTCAAGTACATCTCCACCTCCACGTGGTTGGGCTGGTAACATGGTGGCCGATTGAAGGCAGTAAAGGCCTGTCTGTGCACAGACAACCAGTTACGGCGAGGTTATGTGCAGTCTTCCAGAGGCTGTATATATTCTTCGCCCTGCGGTGAAGACCCGCGAACCGAATTGCACTCCCCAAACTGAGGCCTTGACTTGGCACGTCGGGCTGATATCGGGGTGACGGAGTTCCTATGAAGGGATTGTCTGGCGTCCTGGAGGGACTGGGCTGTCCTGGGTGAAAACTCAGTGTGCATGTCTGAAAATTGTGGGTAGCCAGGGGATCAGTGTGAAGCCCCGGCTTCGGCCGTGCTGATCGCGGGTCGAACTCTGGGGTGCATTGGTTGATCCTTCTGCTTAGAAGGATATCTGGAGGTGGGTGTTTGCCTGGAGGGCTGGACCTGGCGTGCTGGAAAAAGTCAGTAGCAGCTGCCGTGGAATGCAAGCGTGCTGACCTGCCCCGGGTCTGGTTTCGAAGGGTTGATGCTTGCTAACGAAGGGTCAATGGTCTGGTCCGCCTAGTGAGAGGACTCGTTTACAAAGCGGTTTTGTAGAGGGAGGATAGCCTTCGACCCCATCAAGGCAGCATGTACAGATTCAACTCTGTATAATGCTGTTGACAGGTGAGGTGGAACCACCCTTGGGTGGAGAACATCCACCCACTGCGATTAGAAAGGGCGTGATATCTTTATATTGGTAGCATTCAACTGCGACCAATTAGAGCACTGACCATGCTCAAATAACTGGAAAAGTTATGGACTTAAGTCTGGAGGGGGAGTACACACATATCTGACAGCCTGATATGACTCCACAGTTGGAGTGGCCTATAATAAGCCGAATGTTATGGAAATCCTGAGGTGCACTCCACAAAGCTGCTCTGAATTTGGTCTCCTGCTATACCCTAGGGCTCAGGTGCAGGAGGGGAGCCTTGATCAAAACAGGCGGCACCTCGGTGTCAAGCACATTGTAGCCAGGACAGATTTTTGTCCCAAATTGGTTTGATCCTTTGCATGAAAGGCAATGAGTGCCGAACTAAGGTTTCTGTCAAAACGCTCTGCATGCGAAGGTGAGTGGGTGATTATATGGGGACAAAGTCTTGGAAATAAACTGAAATCCATTGTCTGATAAAATAGTAGAAAGCATACCAAAATTTTAAAATATGTGCATCTAAAGAGCATGTATAGTTTTGAAAATGCCAAGGTGTGCTCCAATAGGCGATGAGTGTAAGTACGCAAAAACCATATCGCATAAATGAGCGGGCGAAACCACACATTTTCTGTTGTTTGCCTTGCAATACAAGACGTCCCAGGGAGTAAAACGTTTTTTTAATACCTGATTAATATTTCGGATAATAATGGGTATCTCTGGGTCTTCATTCTGATGATCCTGAATACTTTTGAATGCTAGGGGAAAGTCTGTCAAAACATTGCAATTTGATAAGTTTTCAGGTGTATCAGAAGAATTGGATCCTTCAAATATTCTTGAAAGAGTATCCGCAGCAATGTTTTGAGTACATTTGATGTGCTGGAAAATTTGCTGTTTATGGTAGAAATATACATCACCCAACGACCAAATTTTACCAATTGTCCAGAATGTGCCAAATGCCCAGGCAATGCCTGATTATCAGTAACGAAACTTTTCAATGCCAAAAAACACAGTTAGGCACTCTAGCTCGTAGATCGAAGACGATTTTGCTCTTGAGGATTCGGTATGCACAACGCAAAAGCTGTGGGATGTCTAGCAACATCGACCTCTTAGACGATAATTGCCCCCAACAGCTAAACTGCACACTGATGCCTCAATGCATCAGTGTGCAGAATAAATGGATTTGAGAAGTATGCCATGCAGAGTACAGGTGGATTTATGATATCTTGTTTTAATGTTTCAAATGCTCTTTGTTGTTCTGTACCCTACNTCCAGAATGTGCCAAATGCCCAGGCAATGCCTGATTATCAGTAACGAAACTTTTCAATGCCAAAAAACACAGTTATGCACTCTAGCTCGTAGATCGAAGACGATTTTGCTCTTGAGGATTCGGTATGCACGACGCAAAAGCTGTGGGATGTCTAGCAACATCGACCTCTTAGACGATAATTGCCCCCAACAGCTAAACTGCACACTGATGCCTCAATGCATCAGTGTGCAGAATAAATGGATTTGAGAAGTCTGCCATGCAGAGTACAGGTGGATTTATGATATCTTGTTTTAATGTTTCAAATGCTCTTTGTTGTTCTGTACCCTACNTGCCATGCAGAGTACAGGTGGATTTATGATATCTTGTTTTAATGTTTCAAATGCTCTTTGTTGTTCTGTACCCTACTAAAATTTTACTGACTTCTTACGCAGCTGGATTAAGGGTGCAACCTTCTCTGCAAGATATGGTATAAATTTTCCGAAAAACTGAACGATGCCAATAAAGTGGACTATGTCCTTAAAATTTCGTGGAGGTGGTAATTTTCTAATCGCCTGTGTTCTGTTTGGATCAATGGCAATGGTTGTGAGGAGATTTTATGTCCGAGGAACGATATTTCCTTAACCGCGAATTTGAACGTATGCTGGATTGACAGTGAGGCCAGCCTTTTCAAATCGGGTAAGAACCTTTTTAATATGACTGAGCTGTTGGTCAAAGTACTTGGAGTACACAACCAGATCATCAAAGTAGTTATACACAAACGTGAATTTGATGTCATGAAATATTTGATCCAAAATGCTGGTAAGAACTTGGGCACCAGTAGCAAGCCCAAAAGAAATGCGGGTGAATTTGTAAAGGTTCCAAGGAACGGAAAAAGTATACATAGGTTTTGAATCTTCTGCTAAATGTATCTGATGATAAGCCACATTGAGAGCAATGGTTGTGAAAAATTTTGACTTGCTGAACCAATGAAAAGCAGAATGAATGTCAGGCAATTACACTGATTCAGTTTAATTTTTTTTATTATGTTTCCTATAGTTAAGTACCATTCTTTGTTTGACATATGACTTTGGGACCAAAAAGGCTGGGCTTGCATATTGAGATGTGGACTATTCAATAACATTTTCGTTAATGAGATCCAGAACTTGGAGTCTCAAAAGCTCCGATTGTGGAGTTGCTAATCCATAGGGACAATATATGGCCGGTTCCTTATATAATAATACGATCTTATACTCGAGCAATTCAGATAATCACAGTTCTGAGGTAAGCACACTAGGAAACTGACTACAAAGTTCCTGAATAGCGACACAATTACCTAAAGTACTTACAGATGGCTCTGCATTTAACTGTGCACTTATGTCAGAGTTCACTTGTTGATTGCAATCAAGAAATAAAATTTTCTGCTTAGGAGGATTTTAAAAAATATATACGACTACCATGGATGTTAAGAATAAGACCATGTTTTCATGAAGTCAGCGCCAAAAACAAAATTTTGGCTTAAGTTTTCTGCTACTGGGCATTTTACTACCCAGGTGAAGTTATAAATTCGAAGTTTGACAGTTGCACTGCATGATTATTGGATGCAGTGTAAAACTTGAAATAATTAATCTCAACAGATTTTATCAGGTGTTAAATTTTTGTGTTGTTTAAATAATTTGCCANGGTGTTAAATTTTTGTGTTGTTTAAATAA
Source organism: Clitarchus hookeri (assembly GCA_002778355.1). Classification (NCBI taxonomy): domain Eukaryota; kingdom Metazoa; phylum Arthropoda; class Insecta; order Phasmatodea; family Phasmatidae; genus Clitarchus; species Clitarchus hookeri. Next base: position 683,257 of record NQII01000703.1, read on the forward strand.
TTTGCCAGTAATAATGGTCCGCGACGAACCATAGTCACCAAGCCCGTTAACCTGATGAGTGCCCCAGGTAACTTAAATTCGTGGAGTACTAGTCCTGTGACTCCATACACAATTTGGAAAATCCATACTGCAGACTTTAGTCTGCAGTGTGGATTAGCTGCATTAGGCTTAGTAGGCCCAAACATGCGCTGTAAGAGGTAATAATTACTTGTAGCTTGTAAAATATGAGCATTTACCTGGGAATTGGCTAATTTACCTGTATCGCGAGAACTGTCACTCACTTGCCAGCCTCGCGCATATAGTTTTTTTTAACTTCCAACGATTATGAGCAATATCTCCGACCTTATTACAGTAATGTCAAGAAGGATGCCTAGATGGTGGCTTTACTTGGTTGTCAGATTGCTCAGGAGGATTGGCCTGATAGTAAATATTCACTGTTGGGGAAGATTTACTATCAACTTCATTAGTGTTAGATTTATCAGGAATTTTCTTTCACTTTCCATGTGAAAATTAAAAAACTAATATTTCCCTCTTTTCATCGACATATCGAGTGTTCTGCGAATGTATGCACATTCTGTCAAGAGCGACAAAACTGGTGGGTTTGCTGTGGAAAACGAGGCGCGAGTGCTCCTGGTGAGTGAGACTTTCTTAAATGTTTCCCACCACTTCCTTTCAGAGATACCAAGCCTGAGGATAACCACGACCTCTTTGATGCTACTTGCATAAATAAAGAGTGGCTTGTCAGGATTTTGTAAACGATTGCACTACCTCAAACATAGTAAAGTTACAAGTCTAAAAGGTATGAAGAAGTGTAAAGAGTCCTCATGGTAAGCATCAAAGGTAAAACTTTCAGCAATTTCTATTTGTGTGCTCTCACTTAGTGGACTATAATTAAAAGTGTATATAACATCCAACAGCTGAGTTTTAAGCTGAGTTTTAGGTATTGTTTTACTTTAATGCAACTTAACAATGATTGTCAAAAACTCAATAAATGTCAGCATGTGCGGTTCATCTGCACTAAGAAAGTCATTTAGCAACTTTTCTAAGGGATGAGGAATTTTACCAAAAACTGTAGAAGGTGTTTCGCAAGAACTTGGGAAAACAGAGGATGCCATGCACACAGGTGGCACAAACATGGCACCAGTATTCATAGCAGTAGAACATGCAGTAGTGAAAATACTACCACTTATAAATGGTGGAGAGATTAAGACAGGACTGGTTCCAGAAGCACCAGAAGGAATACCAACTAGGGTAGTAATAATGGGAACAGGATGAGAAGGTTGGGTCTCAGTTGTGTTAGGTCCCACGAGCATAAAGTTATGCAGTTGCTCAGAAGTATTATCAACACCATCAATGTGTCCAGTGGTCGTGATAAATTGACCCTTTTACTCATGTTCATTTAATACCTCAGATAGAGAGGCTATCTGAGAAACCACATGTTTCAGTGAATTTACTTACATGTTATCAAGTTCTTTCTCACGTGCGCTAAAAAGATTATTGGCAGGCCTTTCAAGATGTGCCAAACGGTTTCTCAACCGAGGTAAAGATGGAAGATAGGTTGTACCCTCTAAACCATCAATAACTTCAATGAGAACAAGGTTTAGTAAAACAATCTCATATTCCAATTTCACAACTAAGTCAGCAAAATTCTCAATATTAGGTAGTATATTTACCTGAAGGCCTAAAGGGCACTATGCAAATAAGTGTGCAAAGACGAGACATATGTGTCAGCAGGTTTAATACCACATAAACATAATTTATACAATATCTGCTCCTTCAGGAGATACTCTGGGACAATAGAGGCAGGCATTTTCACTTTTGAACAACTAACAATAACAAAGGAAATCCCTACTCAAAACACTACTTAGCCTAGAATACAAAATCTCCCATCACCATCCCAACCATGCTCGGTGAAGGGGAGAAAATAAACATGTATTAAAGCATGCAAACAGACACACACAAAACACAACCATGCTCTGTTACCAGAATTATTGAGCCACTTTCAGTCCCATGAACCACATACAAGGAATCAAAATGATTCCAGCTTTACATAAATCACCATACTGTAGGTGACCAACAAAGGGAGTGGATCTAGTTGTGCTTGTGTATTTGTATGGTAACATTAACCACTAGGCCGAGTCTGAATATCATTCCTAAAAAGATAATGTTAACCCTCAGACATCATAAACAAAACAGTAGAAATGTATGCACTAGTAAGGTTATAAAAGGTATTTGTGAGTGAGTGAAGACATTTGGGCGGCTTTTAACAGTGAGGTCTTGAGAGACGATGAGGGTCATTGATGTGAGGATGAAGCAATGCCAGATTGAAACGGCAACAAAAAAATAATATACCCAAAAAACCCGCCGACCAGTGGCATCTCCAACATGATTACCACATGCGAAAATCCGGGAGTGACCCAGCTGGGGATGAACCAGGTTCGCATTAGTGGGAGGCGAGCAGCCTAACCACCAAGCAACCGCGTCTGAATAAAAGGTAATTTAATTTAAACTTGATAAAAATAGCAAATATGTTGACATGCATGTCAATGTTCTCCAAAATACTATTCCATCTTTATTGCTGGGTAGTTTGAGTATTTTTTTTATAATCAGTGTTTTCTTGTTTTCTTATGATTTTAGGGTAACAAACTGGCATTCAAAATTAATTGTTACAACATATTACAACTTAAACAAGTGAAAATTTTCTTGTGGTAATGTGTTAAATTTACTTTACATATCTNAATTGTTACAACATATTACAACTTAAACAAGTGAAAATTTTCTTGTGGTAATGTGTTAAATTTACTTTACATATCTAATACATTTTTTTTATATTTTGTAGAATTATCAAAAATTGTGTTAATTTTTGTTATAATGGCTATAAAAAATTTTAAAAAGTTCCTTATGGTCAGGATGACACATTACTCTAAACCACAAGATCAGAAAATTATTTTTTGTAATGGCTGCAAAGCCGTTATGGTCGGGATAAGTTCGTTATGGTCGGGATGACCAAAAAAATTAATTTATAAAATGGCTTTCCTGTTAAAAGAAGTGCTGCCACGAGCCTGATCCACTGCCATCAGGCTGGAGGAAGNAATTGTTACAACATATTACAACTTAAACAAGTGAAAATTTTCTTGTGGTAATGTGTTAAATTTACTTTACATATCCAATACATTTTTTTTATATTTTGTAGAATTATCAAAAATTGTGTTAATTTTTTTTATAATGGCTATAAAAAATTTTTAAAAGTTCCTTATGGTCAGGATGACACATTACTCTAAACCACAATATCAGAAAATTATTTTTTGTAATGGCTGCAAAGCCGTTATGGTCGGGATAAGTTCGTTATGGTCGGGATGACCAAAAAAGTTAATTTATAAAATGGCTTTCCTGTTAAAAGAAGTGCTGCCACGAGCCTGATCCACTGCCATCAGGCTGGAGGAAGNTTAATTTATAAAATGGCTTTCCTGTTAAAAGAAGTGCTGCCACGAGCCTGATCCACTGCCATCAGGCTGGAGGAAGAAGTTAGTGTGTTACAAAGTAAAGCGATGGTCTGCTCGGAAGGTCAGCTAGCACATCATGGCTGAATAATTGGCCAAGGGCATGGACCACACTAAAATAGAATATTGCTAACAAGGTTATGACTTCCCCAAAAAATAATACTATAAAACATGATTTGGTATATAAAACTTTCCTTTTAAACTTACCAACAGCAGTACTTGAAGTTTTGATACCACATATTTAAATGATTAATTGCAGTGCTTTAGAAATGGAGAATATATTTCATCATTGCAAATTTCAAGCAGGTCACATCTGCACCAAAGAGCAATGCACAAGAAATGATAAATCCACAGAGTAATGTTTCGGCAGAAGAACCGTTACTACTGGTCACAGTTACAAGTTAAGTCACTAGTACTATTGGACATGTATCCAGAGTTTAACACAGATTGTTTGGTTATGTTTTCTGCTGACCTGGCAGTAGATATTAATTATATTGATAATAAATACATTTCACATTATAACACAAGATCCCGAAAATCAAGGGTAATTGTATACAACACAGTGCAATACATGTGCTGCTATCTTAAAACAATCAAACAAAGTACAAAACATCAGTGGCAAAACATTGTTAACTCAAGTATCAAACACAGTTCGAGTGTTTATAACTGATGAGTTAACAACATACTTTTCTATTATTCTGTGATAATATAAAAACACGAATGAAAGATTTTTATGAAACAGTATATCATATAAATATTAAAATTACCATTTTATAACTTACAAGTTTTACCCAAAAAACAATTTTTGATTACATTTTTACAAAAATTGAAATTTAAGTTTTTACATGAAATTAATTGTTTTCTAACACATAATTAGTAGCAGAAACTTAAGTATGACGATTCTTCAAAATAAAAGCGAACTCTACCCGGAAAAGGTAAACGATAGAAAAACAAAAATAATATAAGATAAACAATAACGTTGCCCCAAATGGCACAGTGGTGACATCATGGGGTGATGTCATAGGGCTTATGGCCAAGATGGCCACCAAAGATCAAGGTCAAGAACCTCCAAGTTGGCAGCAGTGATACAATCCAAAATGGCAGACTAATCTATGAATTCCCATACCTGCAGCCTGTGCGCCAGAAGGGACTATATCTAACTATAACCTCAAAATTTCCCACTAATTTTCTGTCGTACCTTCTTATCATCCACTACCTTTGACAAGTTTATAGAGGTATTGACATCTCATCTGGGGTGATGTCATGAGGGTGAAATAATCGTGGTGATGTCATATGTGTGATGGTCAAAATTTAATTCTTGTCATATTTTTTTCATAGGATAAAGATTTATATCTAACTTAAAAACAGGATTTCTCTGATATATCACTTGCCTTTGAAAAGTGTTTAAAGTGCTAAATGCAATGAATTAAAAATAATATTATATTTTATATGAGGTTTTTATAAACATTTCTTGGCATAATTGCGATCGTGGTCATGGTATGAGTCATAAATGCATTAGTTGAACAAATAATTAAATATAAAAATAAATGGTAAAAAAAATATATATTGATAAATGTAATAATTACATAAAAAAATAAAGTATTGTTACGAATGAATGCAATGAGTTTCTTTGGATGACTTGCATTCAAAATTTAAGCACCGCTACTTACAATTAGTTCTGTAATATAATTGGTAGAGCGTCTGCCTTGAGACTAAAGAATTGCGGATACAATTACACTTGCCTGCATGTGAAATTAATTTTAATATTTTACCAGCTGTCATAGAAATGCAAAATTTTACATAGCTTCCAATTTATAAATAGATTTTGCTTTGAAAATACATGTTCGTTATATATATTTAAGATTTTGAAATTTTTCAAATGTAATAAAACAAACATTTAAACGAAATCAATTATTTATGGATGCACCTATTCCTAGATGTCAGATCGTTCCACGATTGCTTTGTCATGGCTGTCCATGCAAGCTTCTCTTTCTTGGGAGAAGGGGAGAGGTTGATGCAATTTTCGGTGACGAAGGGGAAGGGTTTCAGGGTCATGGGTAAAATGATGGAATATGAGTTTCGAGGGGGTCTATATATTGGTCTGTCAATCCCTTCAGAACATTTCCGATGCTTGAAACCATGCATTACCTTACGTTATAAATATATACTGAATGGTCTGTCACTGATTTGTGGATGAGGTGCCTGTCATCCCATAGTGAAGACACATCCCGTGGCCCAGTTCAGGGTTTTCAACTTGTCCTGTTCTCTTTAGTCCATGGCTTCCACACTCCCATCACTCTTGTTGCATTAGGCTCTTTATCAGCAGCAGTTTTGCAATATGAAAATCCTCCTTCTCATAAGCCGATCATTCGGCCCTGTTAAAACTCCATAATGTGCTCGAAAGTTGCCCTTTTGCATCTAAGAGGCACACTGACTCCAGTTGGTATGTGCTTACAGTATGTTGGTATGTGGTTAGAGAATATTCTTTTACGCATCATTCCAGTTCTATTCATTTGCATGACACCCTGTTTTCCATTTTTGTGGATATAGTTTCATTTGTAGGTTTCCTTCATGGTGGTGCATTTTTTACACACGAGTGTAAACATGATTGGCCTCCAGATCTGGGATGATGATCAGTGTGTCCGCATCTGCATATACCTACCTCACTTCCAATTCCTCAGCCTTGATAGCATGAATAACGAGAATGTTCAGCCTATATTTATTGTACTTGCTAGTACATCGAAGACCGCAGTGTTGCTGTCTGAAAACATATGTACTGGTGATTAGTATGAATCACGATTTCTTTCTTCTTAAGTTGTTAGACAAGATACATCCTTATTAACTTAATGCTACCACCAAACCTTCTGCACTCGAATAGTCGTGAAGTACAACATACTCTTGTATTACTCAAGTACTGCTCTAAATGTTGTTGGCCTAGGACAAACAAGTGTTCAGAGAAGATAGCCATGATCTGTGAAAACTATATCAGCATCTCATGCAGGAGACTGAAGATANGACAAACAAGTGTTCAGAGAAGATAGCCATGATCTGTGAAAACTATATCAGCATCTCATGCAGGAGACTGAAGATATCCAAAAGTAAATATATTCGCAGTCTCCCTAAATAATACATCACTGAATAATGCAAATGGTTTTTGTACCAACTCGTTCAAGTAATGCACAAGATCACATTATTTGTGGTTGAAGACACATTCAGATTTATGAAAATCTGCTGAGATCCTCTAATCTCTATCTTTGAACCCACTGCTTGAAGTGGAACCACTATTCATATGTATAACTTCACCTTAGAGAAAAATGCAGCCGAATATCACCTTCACTGCATCGTATACTGTTTTTAATGCATTGTGACTGTTAATGTTTCATCTCCACAATCCCAGAGACCAGAAACAATTTTATTTTCCCAGGAAGAGCTGGTGCAAATCAGGCCTAAAACCGAGCTAATTGATTCTCATCCACAGACCGTCATGAAGTTCTTGAGTTGCAGGTTGCCCTATTAATTTTCTTCTCACACAATCAAACTTTCGCCGGTACTACAAAGATTCAGACGTCTCGAAAAACAACACAAAATGCGCTTATTATCCTGATGCCACAGACATATGAGAGACAGCAACCTGTTCGTACGACCATGACAGTTTTGTCGACTAGTAGTTCTCTCTAGAAATGATGTTTTGAGATTATATTTGGTAGTTATGCCCTTGCTGNGAGATTATATTTGGTAGTTATGCCCTTGCTGCACCCAAAAACACAAGAATCTGGCATATGATAACTTAGGTCTTTCCTTATGTTGTTTAGCATATTGAATATAAAATTTTCCACCGAGTTATTGATTTTAAAATTTTTTTTGGTTTCAGTGAAATTTCGTCTGAAATGACTGGGCAAATAAAGTAGAATAGATATAAGAAAGTTTGGGGAAGTGATTTGATGGCAGAATAACTGCGCCTCACAACTACTCCATATTACCTGAATATAGGTGTATTATAATTTTAAAAAAAGACATGGAAAATTATATGGTCACGATAGCAAGCCAGAGGCCAAAAGGAAGGAAGAGGAAAATAGGAGGAAAAGTAAAGGAAAACACTTATAATCCCGCATTACCCAGAAAGGGCGCAGGCGTGGGAGTGATAAGAAAGTATGCCCAACCTTTGTTAAGTTATGTAAAAAAAATTATGTTTTGCTTGTTTTAATCACAAGTACCTACTTGTTATTATTACTTTTAAAAATCAGTTTAGCAAACCAATGCTTGTGTGACAGTCGAGCAAGTGAAGAGCAGGCGAAAGAATTAATGATTTACAGATTTTGACATGTAAAAATGAGACTTGAAGAGAGAGAACTGAAAATTGATCACTTCGTATCCTTAAATTTAAAAAAATTCTTAAAGCATATGTATGCCTATGGTGAAAAATCAGAAATGGCTGTGCGAATAGATTAAATGCGAAATAATTAGTAACTAGCAGGTTCTGATGTGTATATCTCTAAAGATGTGTCCAATAATATGACAAATTATACAACTGTGTCTTTCAGATTGAATATGTAAAAATAATGGATGGCCAATCAAGTGATACAAATAAATTAGTTAGATAGCGAGGCATTTTTATTTCAGTCATTTCTTACTCGTGGTTTTACCATAACTTTATATGCATTAATTTGATAGTGATACAGAATATTATAATTAAATTTTAATGTGTCAATAATTTAATAAGCATACTTGGCAAAATATTTACTATTTGTTCATTTTACTTTTAGGTACACTGTTGAATGAGAAAAAGAACGCATCGGGAATCAGAGTGAAGGCGATGGATTGGCGAAAGTGCTGGAGTGGGGGTCTGTCAACTGCTATCTTTGGTACTGGGTGTGTGAGTTGCCATTTTTATGTTTCGAACCCCGATATGAGGAACCCCCGATATTAAGTTCATGTATTATAAATCACTGCGAAACTCGGGCTCCAACCGTCATCGCTTATGTTACATCGCTACGTTATCGTGATCATATTGGTACTTACAGTGGTTGTGAAACCTCTGCAAAATTTATATATGGAAGCTAGAGAAAGAAAGATATTTATAACAATGGTAACGACTTTCCCCATACTATGCACTCGTATATGATTACCCATTGTAATGCGTAAGTTCACCAGAAATTAATTAAATAATTTATAATCGCTTATTTTGAGGTTATAGTGGTAATTATCTGCCAGATGCTTTTACATTATTAACTGCGCCAGCATTATCGTTGCTTCTGAATGAAAACTCTTGAAAAGCAGCTGTTCGGTACGTATAGTCTAGTACGTAAGAATCTCTTCCTTGCCTTGGAATCACACTACTGTTACGATTGCATCACCGCGAGCAGCGATAGAACCAGCCAAAATTTGACCATTGGATGTCTATCAAACAAACTCAGTAAATAGTGTAGATGGGTACAGAACAACAACCTTAGGACCATGCTTATAATCTAAGAATAAGTAGGTCTGGCTGACAAGGTACAAATGCGCCAAACTATTAACATATCTCGGCTGTAATCCCGCTTAGGAGACGACTGAGGACTAACACGAAATTAGGGCTACAGGTTGAAGGAGCGAAAACGAAGTGAACTTAAGATAGAAACGAAGCAACAGGAGGGGTTAGCGATGGGACTGGAAAGATGTGGCCAATTAGTTTGGAGATCTGGGGATGGTTGTCTACCCGCTAGAGAGTGAAAGCGATCCCAACTATCTTCTCCTGCTCTCGCCCTCCGATTTCCACATATGTGTAATAGGCAGTAACGACGTATAATTTCAGTCCATTTATAATTGCTCCACAAGGTAATTATCATATTTAATCTGCATTTAAAGTCGTATAGAAATACCTTGTGTTGTGTTATTTCAGACTCAACACATTGTTAGGTTAAGCTGGTAATGTAGGAATACTATAACACTACACACACACACACACACACTTCAGATATTATTGGTGAGGAGGCNTTGTGTTGTGTTATTTCAGACTCAACACATTGTTAGGTTAAGCTGGTAATGTAGGAATACTATAACACTACACACAAACACACACACTTCTGATATTATTGGTGAGGAGACGTAATGCCTAACCTTAGGCATGGATGCGTTTGGCAAAACTTCTTACTTGTCCATGTTTTGCGTAATAGCAGTTGAACGGTACGGCCCTCTCGTGGTGTACACTATTTGCCTCATCGAAATTAAATAGCCACTTTACAGATAAACCATATGACAGTTTCTTCACTACACTTGGCCCACTAGTTATAATCTTCCCCTACGTGACAATACAGCAACACTTAAATTTTATTTAGAGGAGCAGAAACCACAGATACTATCATTGGAATTTATACACAGAAAACTCGGATAAACCGCATTGCACCACCATTCCAGTAGTTTTAAAAATGATATGTCATGATGCACTATTGTATTAAAATCCCTTAGTGGATACTGGAAGGTATTAAAATCTTGTCACGACACCACTGTTTGNGGGGGGGGGGGGGAGAGGAATAGGACACAGTGTTGGCAGCAACCTTGCAACCATCACATTCGCTGTGCCATTTAAATTAAAACTTATGTATCATTATCAAAAAATGTACACTTTGGCCATTGTGTTTATATATATAAATTTTGTTTGAAATTATTTATATGGGGCTCTTAATGCAGTTCTTGACTTCTCTAAAAAGACCACTACAATCGTCGAGATCATACATTTCAAATTCACCTTTAATTTAGATTGATCAGTAATGCTGATCTATAGATATGACTGTACTGTCCACAGACTGGACAAATTAAACAACAAGTCACACATAAATCTTTTCAGAATTTTTACTTTCTTCCATTTTAATCGTCTCTTTTTTTTCCTGCACACATTCTACTGCTTAGACCCTTTCTAGGAATCTAATAAAATAAATTATTTCTAACAAGGCATTTTTCAATACATTGGACCTTTGCATTTACAAGTGTCTTTCGAGACGTCAAATACACGATTCGCAGCTGGCATCTATAATTTTTCACAGTTTTCCATGAAACTCTTTTGGCTAGCACTCTGCCCTCTTTCTGCGAATCTACCAAAATGCAATTGGATTTTATCTCCTTTGTTAAAACAGCACCAAACTTTAAATGCTTCATTACATAAGGAGAAACTTCGTGTCCTTGTAGCACTCATTTTACTTCTTTTTTAGTGTATCATTCACCTCATTTTTGAATTTATTACAATAATATTTATGGTTATATTTAGACAAGTATTTTTCGCTCTCTTGTTTGACCCTCTTCAAATTCTTCTGAAATAATTTATTTTTCCTTCTTTTCCTTCTTTGGCCACTATCAATTCTACGAGTTTTTAAATAATTTTTCTTCAACCTGTGCCTTATATCTCATTCAATCCACTCATTTTGCAGTTGTCTTCTGTTACGGTTGGTCATACCCTTGTAGATTTTTCCCTAACCTTCTAAATTTCTTCATATTTTTGTATATTTTCTTGCTTTAATTTATCTCTTGCGTGCCCCATGGTTAAATTTTTCGTTTCTCTTCGTTTCATCAAATACTTTTCAATTGGTTTTTTCATATCGACTTTGGGGGCGATGACTTCCACCTAATGAACAACAGTTTCTAGCTGTACCATATTATAGAAACTGCACGGTTAAGTGAATGTGAAACTATATATTTTTAAGAATGCATGTATATACTTGTAGTTATATTATGATTTTATAAGATTTATTGCTGTACTATTATTCTTTAATGTCAAGTCAGAAATGTACGAGACCTACACTTTAACTAAAATAATCAAATAAAAGATCCAGGATTTAGCAACCTTTATTGCTTTGAGATTTTATAAGAAAAAAGTTGTCTAGGTGTATTTCACACACAAATCATACACATTTGTATAAATTATTACCAAATGGTACTTGGTTAAGTCATAAACGGGTGCATCAAGTGGTACTGACTTAGAGATGTTATTATTAATATTTATTTGAAATTTGGTAAAAAAAAATAACAGTTCCCTTGTAACAAGTATAATGAGTTTGGTCTTCACTGCTTAAGAGAGATGGAAAAGTTTAGTAATAAAATCATGCTTGTAGTTGAATCAGTTTATTTACTAAATTAATTAGGATACAAAATATGTCTAATAACGATTTAATCGAAATTATGCAATATGCTTGGTTGATAAAACGTGGATTATATTATAAATAATGCAAAGTATAAAATACATGTTCACATCTATACTTTGTTAGTCATGTCTGTGGAAGATGTTTTTATACAGACGTGGTGTCCACAGACATTACATATTCACTTTTTGGACACTGCACAAAGAGGGCTTTTAGATTATATGCATAATAAAATACGTGATCATATTTGTATTATCTTTTTACATAAAGAAAAAAAAAGATAAAAAATAACCTTATTTTGTTCTGTTTTCAATGGCTTCAAATGTGATCTAGTGATTTTGACACACAATAAATGTGGCTCTAACATAAATAACAACACATAAAACGAATACGAACAACCATTTCTTGCTACCAAGGACAACATGGCTGCCAATGAGAGTAGTTTGTCATCAGAGGGCATGCTGCTGTCATCTGATGATTTTTTTTTAAACATTATGAATAGCATATAACTAATGAATATATCACTACATAAACCTTACCCATTAATATGACCAAAGAAAGGATATAAAAGTTGGTGAAAAAAATAAAAAAATAACTAACAACTTTTAAACAAAAACAAAATCTAATAACTTAACATTTTAAAATATAAGTCTAAACTTATTAAAATATATTCTTCCTTCATAATCAAGATTTAAAAATATAACTCATAACATCGGAAAAAAAGACTGGTAGTCAATGGATATGACTGTGGATACATTAAAAATAAAAGAAAAAATGCATCTTTTTTGCAGAGCTCTTTTAAATAGGTTATTTTCTTGCTTCTGTTATTAGATATCCGAATTGACATATATTGAATAATAAACGAATTAGTAGTGACTGTATATTGCAAGTATATTTGATAACGCTCCATATTTGGCTGGGTGTGTGGTTAAAGATTCAATTATTTAAAAGGCTAAAGTAGAACATAATTTCACTTAAAATGTTTCCTTAGTTGAAGGGAAAAATAATCCACTATTAAAATTAAACCAATACTCATAAGGTCAAACTGATTATGGACTAACGACAAATAATGTATTTTAACTGTAATTTGACTGTTCGGATCTGAGTTACACTGCTGACAATTGAATTTGCAACACCAAGAAAGACGTGAGCTTTTACAACCAGATTTATTGGACAGAAAACGGATTATACATATTTTCTCTTGCAGCTCGGAATGACGTAAAAAACCTAGGCTAATGCCGTCCCCGGCGGACCACCAACAGGGAGGATCGTCTCATCGTGCGTCAGGCTGTAAACACACCACTGGCGTGAAGTCGCACCATCCAGGGATATGTCACGCCTGTGTCCACCAGTACCATAGCCAGGCAGCTAGCAGAGCAGCATCTGTTGTCGCAGCGTCTCTTACATCAGCCTTTAAGACCTGAGCATCACCAAGCACGTATGGCCTTCTTCCAGGAACGGGTAGCATGGCAGCTTGCGGAATGGCGATGAGTGGCGTTCAGCGACGAATCACGGTTCTGTCCGGAAACAGACGACATCTGAATTAGAGTCGGGCGACGTCGTGAGTAGTATTCAAGAGGTTACTGATAACTAATGAGCCTACTTTCCTCTACATGGGTGCAAATAAATTTTTGTGAAGTTCTTGAAAGCTTAGATGGTAGGTAGTCGTTGATATCTCATTGACAGCAATGTTATTATAGATGAAACCAGAAACATGTTAAACAGCACAAAGAAAATTAAAATACACGAGTGACTCACCTGGGGTTCGAATTCAGAAAAAAACATTAAAAAAATTAAGCTAGCTTGTAATCATTTGCGCTCCATTAAGAAAATAACAGACTTGCATACTTAAAGCATATNAAAACATTAAAAAAATTAAGCTAGCTTGTAATCATTTGCGCTCCATTAAGAAAATAACAGACTTGCATACTTAAAGCTTGTTAGCCACTTGTTAACTTGCTAANGACTTGCATACTTAAAGCATATACAACTTGTTAGCCAAATTTGAAAGAAATCGATTAATGGTTTTCCAAGATATGGCCTAAAAACCATATTATTTTAGGTAGGGCTATCCTACAAAATGGCGGAGAAATGAGACTTTGCATTGACAATTTTGATGGGTATAACTGATACTGTCAGCATACAAATTAAGTTCAAATATATTTTACAATTTCGTAGATGAAAAATTCCGAGCTCAAATGTTTGTATGGCCGCCATTTTGAAAATATGTGTCTGACACTTTCAAAATTTATCAGTTTATATATAGCCTGCCATAGTGCTAATTAATAGCAATTTTTTTAGAAATTAGTTGTATTTTCCGAGACCGCCTAATTTTATTTTGTCAAGTGATACTATTTATCAAAAGGGCTGACAAAAGGGATTTTGCGTACACATTGTATTGCTGTAATATATACATCCATCATACAAAGTTTCATTAGAAATAATTACGTGGTTTCGACAATGTAACTTACAAAACTAAAATAGCTATATGGCCATCATTTTGAAAATAAGTGTCTTACAAACTTAAAACACATCAGTTAACATTAAATACCGCAGCGCTTCTTGTTTGCCATATTTGGTAGGTATCGACCAACTGTTTCCCGAGTTATGACCGAAAAACTTTATTTATTCGTGTGGCACTGTCTTACAAAATGGAAGAGTCTCCGTGTAGACGCATTTGATGCTTGTTTTTATACCCCCAGCATACAAAGTTAAGTTGGAATTGATTAAATGTTTTCGAAGATATAGCATACTATGCTAAAATAGCTAATTGGTCCCATTTTTAAAATAAGTGTCTGACATACTTGAAACATTTTTGTACATATCAACTGCAGCAGTATTACTTGATTGCCAAATTTAGTAGAAATATGTCAGTTGTTTCCCGAGTAATTACACGAAAGCTTGATTAATTACTGTTAGCATTATGACTAAAGAAGTCGTTGGTGGCAATGATGTGAGTGACCCATCCGAAGAAGTAGATGGTCTTGTCATCATCATGTCCGAAGAAGTCGATGGCAGTACTGCTGTAGGAACTGTTGCTGGACCCACAACCTTTGTCTCCATAATATTTTCAATTTGTTTTCACAAGCTGAGACGATCTATCTTTCATGTCAGCAGCTGTCAAACTAAGCCTTTCAGCTGACCGCCCAACTTCTTATAATATACCAGTTTGCAAGCCATATGATGGTAATATTCAATCCAAAATTTTGCTATATGGCTTTTGTCGTTGAGAGGTGAGTAAATCTTTTTCATTGAAGTTATGAATAGTTGCGGAGATAGAGAGTTGGCGCTTGGTATGGTTGAGTGTTCAGGCATTATCTTACAGGCACTTTACGCTAGAGATTGGGGCTAACGGTTGTTCCCTGTGAAGGAGGAATTCCCAGTAAGCGCAAGCTTTATGTGTGCTTAATGCTGAGGAGCGACTTGCACTAATGTTGTCAACGATGGCTCCGACGGAGAGAAATTTTAAAGCGTTGCAGGCATTAATATATAATTATACCAACATTGTATGATATTACATTTAGCAATTTAATTTTCACCTAATTATTGACCTATGTTTATATACATAAACATTCGTTGGTAATAGTAAATGTAATTTTACAGACCAATTCATTCTCAGTAATATTGTTGTGCAGTTGTTCACTTTAACGCTTATTATCTCAGCTAATAATTATTGTACAGACATTCTAAACACTCATTTGAAAGCTTACGAAATTATCAAAAACTTTTATTCGGGACAATTTCTACTTATCGGGACTGGTTTTATGCAATTTGTGACTGTGTAAAAGGTGTAGTACTTTTTACACCCATTTTTGATTGGAAATGGGTTTAGAAGATATTTTTGCGGTGTATTTTATTGCAATAAGGAATGACAAATAACTAAGTACCCTTTACTCAACATTTTGACAAATTATAATATATTCCAAAGAATATTTTTCACGCCACAGTTGTGATATTCATAATTTGACACTTAGGCCCTTATTGTTGCAAATAAGTATGGCGCCGGCGTCTGAGAGGTGGGGACTTTTCAGATATACTTTTGGTGACCCCAAGACAAGTTTTTGACAAATATAAACACTACATTTTTTCTTTAGTTAAAATAATTTAATGCCTGGGCTACTGGAGATATTTCGGGATACCAAGGAAAACTGAAATCAGGATGCCCGGATCGGGATTCGAACACAAGTCTTGCCGAATGTCGGTAAAAACAAGTTGCGAATACCTGGGAACCATTTATTATTAAGATACTGGTAATTGCCATTTCTCAGATAACACATTTTAGCATACATTACGAAGGAAAGAAAAGCTTTCGAGATCACTTTCCTTTCTGTGTGTCTGTGTATGTGTGTATGTATGAATATGTGTATTGTCTGCGTGACTCTGTGTGTGTGTGTGCTCCCCCTTTTTAATTTTTGAATGCTGCAAACAGAATTTCACCAAACTTGGTACACTTATAATCCTTAATAAGGACACCTAACTTATGTAGTTTTCGACCATGTCAGGCACTTACTTTCAAAATGGCGGTCATTCTTAAAATGTGGATGATGTGTCATATCTCCAGAACCATTCAACCGATTCAAACCAAATTTTGTATGCTTCCAGACTATTGTGTAAGCATTAAATTTTCAGATGCATAATGTTGTTGGTCTGTCATCTTGGAAAATAGCACTAAATAAAAAAATTAATATTTTACATTATACGAGTATCTTGAAAATAATTCAACCAATTGGTACCCAAATTGGCATGTAAGTAATACTATGGTGGGCCATGTAATCGTAAGTGATTGAACTTGATTGTTTATTTGTTTTAAGTTTATTAACTATATATTCCATACCATTTAGCCAATTTCAACCAAATTTTGTATTCCGAAAGTATCTACAACCAAAATCATATACACCAACAAATAACGACTTTTGTCTTCCTTTCGGAGGATANTTGTATTCCGAAAGTATCTACAACCAAAATCATATACACCAACAAATAACGACTTTTGTCTTCCTTTCGGAGGATACCGCAGTACGAATAAATAAAGTTATTATATCGTAATTCGGTATATAATTAAGCAATTCGAACCAAAATTTGTAAACAAGCAGTACTGATACAGGTCATGTTGAGTGATGTTTCTTAAGCTCAGACGTTTATTTTCAAAATGGCGGCCATATAGTAATTTTAGCTTAGAGTGCTATATCGTCGAAACTATGTAATCAATTCCAACATATCTTTGTATAATGGCAGTATACATTTAAACTATCAACTGTATCTATACAAAGCATTTGTGTCCGCCATTTTGTAAGATAGCACCATGTGAATGAAATGCATTTTTATGTCATATCTAGTGAAATAATTGACCAACTACTATCAAATTTGGCAAACAAGTAGTACTGAGGCAGATGATGTAAAGTGGTTGGTTTTAAGCATGCGAGACATTTATTTTTCAAAATGGTGGTCTTGCATTAATTTTTAGCTTAGAATGCTATATCGTCAAAACCATGTAATCATTTTCAACTAAACTACGTATGCCGGCAGTAGATATTACAACTATCAACTCTATGTACATAGAGCATCTTTTGTCTGCAATTTTGTAAGATACCACCATGCTAGTAAATAAAGCTTTTTTTTTTTTTTGCCATATCTCGGAANCATATCTCGGGAAACAAGTGATAAATTCCTTCCAAATTTTGCTTCTAAATAGTACTTTAGCAGGTGGTGTACCCTGATATGTTTTATGTAGGTTAGGAACTTATTTTCGAAATGGTGGCAAAATAAATATTTTAGCTCGGTATATTTTATTAACGAAAAAATTCCAACTTAACTTTGCATGATGGCAGTACATATCACAAGCATCAAATTTGTCTATGCAGAGCTTCATTGCTCTGCCGTTTTCTAAGATAGCCCTACCAGAAAAAAATTATGATTTTATCTCGTATCTCGGTAAACCTTTAACCCATTCTTATAAAATTTGACGAAGATGTACTGTGGTAGGCCATAATTATAAATGCATTTTTTTAAAGTAGGGCACACTTATTTTCAGAATGGCGGGTACAAAACCATTTTAGTTTTGTGAGCGAGTATCTATTAAATTATGTAATCTATTTTAACTAAACTTTGTATAATGGTAGAATGCAATAATTTAAATTCGTTACTACACTACATTTTGTCCTCCATTTGTGAAGATCGCCTCATTAAAATTATGGAGGTTTTAGATCATGTCTTGAGGACCACTCAACCGATTTCTAGTAAATGGTACACTGGAACATTTAAAATAAATTTGTACGAAATTGTGCACACGATAAATGTTACAGAAGGCCATGTATACTTTCATGATTTAAATGGGTCACACAACAATGTTCAAAATGGCAACTTCATAAATCATATAGGTAAGTTTGACATATAAATTGAACAATTTAAACAAATCAAACCAAAATGTGTATGTAGACAGTATACATTAGAAGAATCGTATAGGGTAAAGGGGGGTAAGAGTAGGCATTTAATCTTTCTGTTGATGTAAATATTAATCCACTACGATTTTACATAATGTGCACATTGTGAAGTATTCTCTATACATTTAAGAATATTATAACACTAAGCAATGATCCTACGAAAATGTTCAAATTTTTATATGTGTTTAAATAAAACAACGTAAATGTCACAACGTCAGGTAAGAGTACGCAGAGCATCTTGGAAGAATATGCACTAACAGTTATCACACACAATCTTATTTGTTCCTTCGTTAGATGTGCAATCTTCATGCCGCCACTCAAAGTAGGTGTTTCACTGAATCCAGTCTTCTGAATTAGGTTCTTCATACACCTATTTGGAACCTGCGCCAATGATAGGCACTCGAGATAGGACATTTCTTGAAGCAGGAAAAACTTGAGATTAAGGTTTTTTTTCTTGAAATGGAACCGAAGATGTTGATAGTCTTGAAATATCAACTTGTTTCTTTAAACCTTTCTTCCTCTCCATTCTATCTTTTTTCCTTTTTTTCTTCGTCTGCAGATTTCGTGTTCTTACAACTTTACTTTTAGGCAATGTATGAATATGCTGAACAGTGATTTTTATTGCAGTCATAGGGGTGCATATGACTGCAACATGTAAACATCATTATTAACCACTTTCTGGTTAATATTTTCTTCATCAGGAACAGCTGTTGGTGTTGTCACTGTTACAGATTCAGTGGAAACATTGTTTGCGATCTCCTGCTGGGTAGTCTGTTCATCTGTTTCTTGTTCACAGGTAGTGAGTTATAAGGGAGCAAAATCTTCATATGATCTTCATATAATCAACCGGATGGATATCCGGCTGCGCTGATAACAACTTCCTGTCTTATAGCTGGTTCAAGGACAACTCTCTTTTCGTACGGGACAAAGGGATCACTGGGGGAAAAATAATTACTTAAAAAGTAATTAATAAACGTAGTAATTAATGAAACTTTATTTAAGTAGTATAAACATACAGAACGTGACCAAGAACATGAACATCACCAGTAGTACAAACTAATTTACGAAGCATCCAAATTTCATCACCCAACTCCATCTTTACTCCTTTATTAGAAAGCAAAATGGGAGCCTGAGCAATAGAAACAATCGCAGTCTGGTTAATAACACTTTCGTTAACAGCAAATGTTTTTCAACATATAATGTCTCGAACATCAATATGACTTAAGTAGTTAACACCAGCATCAGGACTGTTATGAGGATGACAATATAAACAAACTTCCAAAATACCACATCCAGGATAAGCTGTCATAACCTGTAGAACGAATCTGTACATCAAGGAAATCAGATATTAACTCTGGGTTGAATGGATGAATTCCAGTTCAGCAGAAAGCATTTTCAGCCTTCTCAAGTGTAGCTACTCTTGAGTACGCAGCATGGAATAAGCCAGCAACTTGCATTTTTGTAATGGATTTCCAGGATTGTCTACCATAACTTATCAGTTTCTGTACTGTAAGCAGTTTTCAGAGGCCCAAAGAATCCTTTGTCGAGTGGTTGCAACATGTGACTAGCATGGGCGGAAGGGAAAGTAGAGTGATGTAACGATCTCTCCAGAAAAGAACAACCTGAAGTGTGCGATGAGATGCGTTTTTATCCAGAACTAACAACACTGGGTCTTCTTGGGTAGGCTTACAATGTTGTACAAAGTGTTTTAGCCACTCCATGAAGTGATCAGTGTTCATGAAACCTGATTCTGAGACCAATGACGAAGTCCCTGATGGCGCATTTTCAAAGAGATATGACTTCATACGTTTTCGGGGAAAGATAATTGCTGGTGGTATGTAAACACCAGTGGCACTCGTACAGCAGACCGTTGTAACTGTTTACACTCATTCCCCAGAGACAACTGTACACACACTTTTCTTACCTTTTGGAGACAGAATCTTTGGCAGTTGGTTTGGAACAATAGATATTCCAGTTTCATACATATGAAGTTTTCTGTGAGGCAGAAACTTTTACTCATAGCAACATTTCCTCAAATTATCAAAAAAACCTTTCACAATGTACCTTATTGAATCCAATAATCCTACCTAAGCTATATTTCTCAGGAGCACGAAGAGAGATACCATGTGTTTTGCAAAACTCTGATAGTCAATTCTTACCTGCCATTTTCTTTCTTTGTTGAATCTGTCCCCAACACCATTTAAATAGGAAAATTTAAATGCAACCATCATGAGTTGTTTCTTTGTTAATCCAAAAAATCGTCGGCTTAAATCTCTGCAAAGATCTGCAAGTTCATTCTCCATTTGATTAGTAAATATCCAATTGAATCTTCCAAAATATTTTAGAACTGTGTTCTGTAAAAAAAAGAATAACAAATTAACACGATACTAAAACAACTATTTAAAAGATAATATTGAGGTTGCAGAGCATGAAGTTGGAAGGATAGTTGCACTGTAGCCAACATTTCATAAAAGATGAAACTAAAATAAAACAATTATTAAATGCAAATAGTACTAGAGAGTGACCGAGAAAATCTTTTAATGTCCATAGGCCTAATCGTCCTCTGCACTATCTAAAATTGCAGTTTAGTTGAGCGACTTGGGCGGCTGGCTCTCAACATTTATGATCTTGAGAGACGATGAGGGGGATTGAGGCGATTATGGAGCAGCGCGCCGGAATGGAACGGTGAGAGAAACGGGAGACCCCGAGAAAAACCTACTGATCAGCGGCATCGTCTGGCACAATTCCCATATGTGAAAATTCGGGAGTGACCCCGAACACGAATCGAAGTCCGATCGACTTTGTGGGAGGTGGCATCTCTAAAATTGCGAAAATGGCAAAAGGCAACCAAACATGTGTGGTATGAATTAATGTTGAAGTAGACGATTATCTGACAGCACTAGAGGAAATACAAACAACGCCATTTTAAAAATTAAATTTTTTTATGAAAAATGGGTTGATATTTAAAAAATTATTTTTTATTTACAAAACACCAATTACTACATTTATTAAGCTCTTCCTTTGATCACGAACCAATGAACTAATATTTTTTTTGAAATGTTAATATAAATTATGGAAATATTTTCTAAGATTTTTAAGCTCTAAAACAGAGAAATTGAACTATCTCATTTCTGTGTATTTTCTCCATATTTATCTATGGCCACCCATATGATTTATTTACCTATGTTCTTAATCAGGGAATTAAATACAGCTAAAAGCAAAACTACATTAGCAAGAATTGATTTCAAGCTTGTAGATATTTTGCTGTACATTTATTAGTTTAAAAATATTATAGTTTTTAATTTTACGATAAAAACAGATTACTTACAGCTTTAAGTATTTTCCTCAGTGCACATTCATTTTTTCCCAGCGACATGGCAACCTGCCTCTTGCTTTCACCAGTATCAAATTGTTTCTTAGATTTCTCTAAATTTTCGTCATTGAAGACCAGTTTCCGGTCTGTTTTTCTTTTCTATTTAACCATAGGTAATATATCTACCAAATCTTACACAAATAAACCAGTGGCTATAGTGTATCACTGAAAGTAATACTCACAGATAGTGTGCGGAAAAGAGTACGCACAAATGTGCGGGTAAGAGTACGCGCGTACTCTTAGCCTCACCTGCTGTGCCTACTCTTAACCTCTTTGTGCTTAGTTCAAGTATCCGCCGTTAAATGGAACATCAAGCCTGATATTTGGTTCCCGCCAAGTACGTAGTTATTCACACATTTCAAGCTTTCATTTCATGTATAATATAATTAAGGTTTTCATCGCTAACTTATGCTATTTCTAAGTTTCTAAGGTAATAAAATTATAATATTTAGGAAAGAAACACAATTTTACCAGCCAAACCCAGAAGAATATTCAAAGATCTCGTGCACACACTTCAAGATGGTCGACAACTCGAACATAATATGATTCTTGTTGCCGCTTGACAATCAGTGCTGCCAACTACTCAAAAGTGACACTTCTTATTCTTAGCTAATGCGTATCCTTACCGGCCTTTACCCTATAGAGCCTCTTTTTCTGGCAATTTTTTACGATAGCATCAAATAACAAAATAAAGTTTATGTCATATCTCAGTGACCAAACAACCATTATCCATCAAATTATTCACACAAGTAGCGTTATGGTAGGCCATGTAAACTTACATGTTTCATGTAGCTCAGTCACTTATTTTGAAAATAAAATCCCTGTAAATATTTAAGGTTAGTAAACCCTATCATTCGAAACATTAGACTGATTAAATCCGAAGTTGATGCCCCGAATCTGACCTCCGTAATGGAGTGGGTTTGCACGCTAGCTTATAATACGAGGTTTTCTGGCTTGAAGTACTGTGTAAGGCATGCGTGGATTTGTAATTATCTCACTACTGTTGCATATGATTCTTATTTCATTTATAATTGTATTGCTTTTAATGACTAGTCAAGTCCTACCTACCAATTTAGCTTTTAAGAAATTATTTAAAAATTAATTGTTGAGGGAAGAAGGCTCATTAGTTATATGAGTAACTTCTAGTTAAGATATGGCTTCAAAACCCAAAATAATAAAAACTTGATACATTAATTGCTTATGCTATGCATGAAATAAGGAAAAACAGAACATTCTCTGGGAGATTTAAACTGCCACAAAACGAAGTAATATTTTTACAAATGAAGCATTAAATCGAAAAATTTAATTTATNTCTGGGAGATTTAAACTGCCACAAAACGAAGTAATATTTTTACAAATGAAGCATTAAATCGAAAAATTTAATTTATCGTAAGAGTTGTCTTTATTTTGATTCTTCTTGGTCCCAAGAATAAGTTATTATTCCATATTTCAAGTAAGTTTTCAAGTATGCCTTTTGTATGGCATTAAGTTATTTTAATGGACCTGGTCGGCCAATAAAACCTTTTAGTGCACGTGGTCCTAAGAGAAAGGTTGCACATATCCATCTAAGGAAGGAGGGCCAAAGAGATTCTGCTGCAATAGTAGAATAACTCTCTACTGCTTCTCCGAGTAAAGGAAAGACATTTAAAAAGGCTGGAAGAGCCTTACTTCAAACTACAGTGTCTTTATTTGCATAACAAACGCTTGCATTAATTAAAGATACAAGTTGGCATACCTGTCAGAACATGCAGATATGTGAACAAGCTGAAAACTTCAAACTTCAAATTATATATCCCTTATCACACAGTTAAACAAGCTCTAAAACTGTTTATACCGAAGATATAATCGTATCGAAGTATCAATAGAAATGCCCTTTCAGTCACTCCTTGAAGAGAGTTACTCGTATTTGTCAAATTGTAGAGGTAAGCAACAGACTGCGTTCTTCAAAAATGCTGATTTTGCTGTCATGGAATGGGGATGTTATGGTTCAAAAGAAATTAAAAAGAAACAAAATTGTAACTGTAACTTTCAAGAAGAAAGTTTGGTAATTGTTTCCATAGTTCCTTTACAAATTTACTGTGGTAAAGACGATTCCAAAAATGTAATTTCGAAAATCCCTCTTCCTTCTTCTACGAAATATTACCGCCGTATCAAACTCACGTTTGTGAAAGAATCTGCGGTTTTAGTTATCACATAATATAACANTCTACGAAATATTACCGCCGTATCAAACTCACGTTTGTGAAAGAATCTGCGGTTTTAGTTATCACATAATATAACTTTTTTGGCACAAGAAAAATTACTATTAACGACATGAAATTTCTGTTAAGTCGGATTTAAAATTGTACATGATAAATGGCTAAGTTTGTAATGACGAGTAATTTTTTTCGTCTTCCCAAATCTGTTACCTGTAAGAAGCAAAGTCCAGTGAAATTAATGGAATAATGGTGTTTTCAAGAAACGGAGTAAATATTACTTTCCTTCGTCATATCNAGCAAAGTCCAGTGAAATTAATGGAATAATGGTGTTTTCAAGAAACGGAGTAAATATTACTTTCCTTCGTCATATCACCTCTTCTTTCTTGGACAAGGCTGTAGAATGCATACTTTATATTTCATACCACCTATAAATAAAACGTTGCAAGCAAACGCCTCTGAAAATAAAGAATATATGTTAGGAAAAAACTAATTCTGAAGATTTTCAGAAGTGCGTTATGCATTGTACACTTAGGTGACAAAAGTCATGGGATAACAATATGCAAATATACAGATGGCAGTAGTACGCGTACAAAATGTATAAATGGGCAGTTCATTGGTTGGGCTTTCATTTGTAGTCATCTGATTCATGTGAAAAGGTATCTGACATTATTATGGCCGCATGATGGTAATTAACAGACTTTGAACGCGGAATGGTAGTTGGAGCGAGACACATGGGACATTCCATTTCGGAAATGGTANATGGTAATTAACAGACTTTGAACGCGGAATGGTAGTTGGAGCGAGACACATGGGACATTCCATTTCGGAAATGGTTAGGGAATTCAACATTCCGAGATCCACAGTGTCAAGAGTGGTCCAAGAATACCTAATTTCAGACATAACCTCCCGCCATGGACAACGCAGTGGCCGACCGCCTGCACTTAATNAGTGGTCCAAGAATACCTAATTTCAGACATAACCTCCCGCCATGGACAACGCAGTGGCCGACCGCCTGCACTTAATGACCGAGACAAACGACGTGTGCGCAGAATGGTCAGTGTTANAGTGGCCGACCGCCTGCACTTAATGACCGAGACAAACGACGTGTGCGCAGAATGGTCAGTGTTAACAGACAAGCATCACTGTGTGAAATAACCGCAGGAATCAATGTGGGACGTACGACGCGCGTATCCGTTAGGACAGTGTGGCGAACTTTGGCTGTACTGGGCTATGCCAGCAGAAGACCGACTCGAGTGCCTTTACTAANCCGTTAGGACAGTGTGGCGAACTTTGGCTGTACTGGGCTATGCCAGCAGAAGACCGACTCGAGTGCCTTTACTAAAGACACGACATCCCCTGCAGTGCCTCTCCTGGGTTTGTGACCATATCGGTTGGACCCTACACGACTGGAAAACCCTGGCTTGGTCAGATGAGTCCCCCTTTCAGTCGGTAAGAGCTAATGGTAGGGTTAGAGTGTGGCGCAGACCCCACGAATCCATGGATCCAAGTTGTGAACAAGGAACTGTGCAAGCTGGTGGTGGTGGCTCCATAATGGTGTGGGCTGTTTTTACATGGAATGGACTGGATCCTCTGGTCCAACTGAACCAATCATTGACTGGAAANATAATGGTGTGGGCTGTTTTTACATGGAATGGACTGGATCCTCTGGTCCAACTGAACCAATCATTGACTGGAAAGTGTTATGTTCAGCTACTTGGAGACCACTTGCAGCCATTCATGGACTTCATGTACCCAAACAACGATTGAATTTTTAGGGATGACAATGCGCCATGTCACCGGGCCACAACTGTTCGCGATTGGTTTGAAGGGCATCCTGGACCATTCCAGCGAATGATTTGGCGACCAAGATTGCCCGACAAGAATCCCATCGAACATTTATGGGACATAATCGAGAAGTCAGTTGGTGCGCAAACTCCTGCACCAGCAACACTTTCGCAATTATGGACGTCTATAGAGGCAGCATGGCTCAATATTTCTTCCGGGGACTTCCAACGACTTTTTGAGTCCATGCCACGTCGATTTGCTGCACTTCGCCGGGAAAAAGGAGGTCCGGCATGATATTAGGAGGTATCCCATTACTTTTGTCGCCTCAGTGCAGTTGATATGTCTAAGCATCAGAGTGACAACCCAAATGACGGCAACTCATACCTATGGTATTTATCAATCCCGAGTAGTTAGCAGAGATAACTAAAGTGAATATTGAGCTAAATAAGCATTTAAGGGTTATACTCGAATTTATAAATTGTGCCAAAAAATTTACGCAGGTAAGTTTGAACTAGTCGGTAACAAACCCAGCAATTGTCCCTTAAAAATAACATTTTGTATTCAATGCCCGGTAGCCTCCACAACATTTTATTTTACGGGAGAGACATATCTTAACTATGCAAACTGTCTACTCGGCAATATTCTGAAGAATCACAAGAAGCAAGGACTATGCATAATAGGCATTTTTGAGATATTTCACAAGGAAGACTTCCATAGTAGATATACCCACGGACTTGTTGAATAGCTTACTTAACACATCAGAGTTCCTATTTGACAAGTTTAAGGGATTCTCCAAAAACCATAAAAAATTAATGATGAAATGCAACTTCTCTTAGAATTTATTAATTCATTATCAGGAGATGATTTTGCCCTCTCTTCCGAGGACTCATTAGACGACCGCACTTTTTTAGTGATTGTGAATAACTATTTCACTTTTAATCTAATATTTACATATATTGTACATCACATAGCTTTAAAACTTTTCAAGTGGTTTATTAACATGTGCTCATGTTTATTAACAACATTTTATTTATTTACAAAATAATAATTGAAGTATGACCAAAGCACTGTGAATTAAAATTCCCATATAATAAATTGTGGTTAATTTTAATAAATTCATATCTATGGAGAGCCAAAAAAANATGGATAAATAACTTTTAATTTGATTTTTTTAATTGATTTATTAAATATAGCCCAAATAGACCCTGTATTTCTACAGTTTCAATAAGAATTTTTGCACCAGGTTTGCCAAAATCAAACACTGTGCACCGTGTTGTTACGCACCTTGGCTGTGAGGATTAGCGGTATATTGGGCACTTCTTATTTTTTTGTTATGAATATGTTGATAGTTATGTTTTAAATAGCTTAATAATTTAAATAGTTGCTTTTCTTATTCGTTCTAGCAAAAATTTACAATTATTCTGAGAGCGAGTCAAGTACACTACCGACAGTATTCCTTCCCTTGTCCCTTTTTGATTAATGTCCTTTCCATGTGGTGACATTAATGCTGCAAGCTCGAGTAAGTTTACTCCATTTGGTTTAGCCTAGTGCCTTATACCACTTTTCGCTCCCAGCTTATCTGCGTGATTTTAATGAATAACAGTAAATTAACAATACAATAACAAAAAATAAAGTCAATATCTTTCAATTTATATTCCATAATTTTGTTCACTTTTCGAGTTCGCCTTAAAGCACGATAATAATTTTTTTAATATTTGTCAGTTTCTCAACACTTTTATTAGCTTTTTATATAACTTTACATATGTGTAATTTTAATGGGCTTATATCAAAGTTTTATCTCAATATTGGCGGAAGTATGTGCGAATGCACCTCTCAGAGTCATCATAACAGGTAGTTTAATTAAGATATTTCTTATTGCTGCAAATTAAATGTGGTTATATGACTGCCAAAATGATTCGATTTCAGAAATTATTTTTAGAGTACTATTTTGTAAATGCTTTCTGGTGTCGAAAAAAATTAATAAATATATCTGAGCTTCTGCCAGGAATGGACAGCATGGCAGATTGCAGATTGGAAAAAAGTGGTGTTCAGCGACGAATCATTATTTTGTCTGGATACAGAAGACCTCCGAATTCGAGTCTGAAGACGTCCTGGCCAGCTCCATGACCCACACTTCTTTGTAGAGTAGCACACTGCCCCCAAAGAGAGGTGTCATGATGTGGGGTGCCATTTCCTACATAAAGCAGGTTATGGGATTTCAACGGGCTACCATTTCAAGAGTGTAAAATGAGTTCATGGATTCGGGTGAAACGACCACCACCGAGGACAAATGCCATGGCGTAAAACGTTTCGATGACAGTGGTTGCTGTCGGCTTACTCGGTTAACAACATTAGATGGTCAGGCCATCTAGAACCATCTCAGAAGCTGCCGACCCACCAGGGTACCTCTATGCTCACGACATGCCAAAAGGCTCGATGATTAATGTGAGTGCTCGAACACCATCATTGGACACTCAATGCATGGGAAAATGACACCTGTGTAGATGAGTAGAGGCACACGTTCGTGCATGCCGATGGTAGTGTACGAGTGTGTTGCCAAGCATATAAAGT
>NQII01000704.1:6969-28184 GCA_002778355.1 Clitarchus hookeri
ATATGTGCCTTGATAATCCAAACACCAAAAATTTTTACCCTGTTCGGATCCACGAAGCATTAGGATTATAGTATGGAGAATCTTTAATTAGGCATTGTTTGAAATAAAACAAAGATTTTGCGAAATTAGGAACACATTTTTAAAAGAACATACTGACATTCTATCAAAAACGTGACTATTACACTTTAATATTACACTTTTTCAAGAAATCAAAAATAGTAGTTTGTCGGGAGGTATTCAGCGACATGTAAAATGCTTTATCTCTCAATTTATGTAAAAGCATTTTCTCTGGCACAGGAATATCCACTTGGTCTGCCCACTCTAAGCATGTGTTTAAGGCAGATACGGCATTAGAATGGGAAATGCTTGTAACTGGTTCAGATGCATCAAATGTTTCTTCACTTTCGCTGTCACATTCTTTGTGTTACTTGTCTTATTATTTCTTCGTCAGTAATGGGCTCCTGAGTTTCATCAATGTCATCATTGCTTGATAAGAAGTTGGAAATTTCAGCCTCTGTTACTGAAGAAAGCTAAAGGAAGATCATATTCGGGATAAAAATCATCGTCACAATCTTCTTCGACGTTTAGCTGGGGCCAAAGAGTTGTTCAGGATTTTTTTATTAGATTTGAATTTAATTGACGCCAACTTGAGCCAGTGAAAATACTGCGTCTTTCATAGTGTTTTTTTTTTTTAGGACGTCGGATACAAAGCATTTAGGATCTGCGCAAAAACTTGCAGTAAAAGTTTTTTCTTGTAATTCACCTTTATATTTTGGATAAAGTTTTAATCCATTGGTTGTATGAGAACTGTGTAATTGGGTGGCATGTACACAGCACAAACATTTTCATCAATGGAATGCAAGTCTTCGTCGGACGGATGCGCTGGCGCATTATCAATAAGTAAATTTTCTTTTAGAGGTAAATTTTTTTTTATAAAAATGTATTTACTTCGGGAATAAAAGGTCCTCTAAGCCACTCTAAAGATATTGGTCTTGTAACCCACGCATTCCTTTGCCCCGTGTAATGAACTGGTAACTTTTCCACTGATGCAAATGCACGGGATCTTTGTGCTTTGCCAATAACCAACAAAGACAGTTTGTGTGTAACAACAGCATTCGCGCAAAGCAATACATGTTATTCTCGCTTTTGATACTTTAGAACCTGAGGCTCTAATTTCTGATCCAGAAGCCAGCATTTATCCGGTATAGTTTTCCAATACAACCCAGACTCATCGGCATTATAGATTTGCTCTGCGGTTAAATCTCTCTCACTGATAATGTCCATGAAGTTATCCTGAAATGGCTTTACGGCTTCTTCATTATTTGACAACTTCTCACCAGTAATTTTGAGTTGGCGTATGCCATGTCTTTTCTTGAAATTGTCCAGCCAACCTATACTGGCAACGAACTCTCCTCGTCCAAGCCTTTCATGAAAATATTTCGCCTTTTTCATCAGTATGTCGCCTGACAAAGGAACGTTCTTTCTTCGTTGTTCTACGAACCATGTAAACAACGCATCTTCAAGCTGTGGATTCTCGGGAGTTTTTAAAGTCTTTCTACTACCTGGCCCCTTTTCGGTTCTCACAACATACGATCGTATCTTCTCTTCCTTGTCCCTAATATCAAAAATGGCAGACTTTCCAACGTTATATTGCTGCGCAAGAGAACTTAAAGAAACACCTTTTATTTAATCTAAAATCTCGCATTTCTGAGAAATAGTTAATTTCACGTGTTTTCTTTTCTAAGCCACGACTTAAAATTCACAAAATATGTACTGACGAAATGTACAAGCAACGCAACGATAACAAAATGGCGGAACGACAAACCGTACGTATAACACCTGCAATGCATGGCACGCGACTGGTGAGTGAGCGTGACGGGAAGGGCAGGGCGTTTGGATTAGCTTGGGTTCGGATTATCAAGACCCTGCTCTCTCTNAGGTATACATACAAGTGCATCGCAAAGTTACAGATTCATGTAGGAGTGTAGGGTCTGAAATAGCACACATATATGCATCGGTCTGCATGCACTTTACAATTGTCCAACGCCGTCCTTGTTGCCTGCTACCACATTTACCAACCAATGCATATTGCTTGAGCATCGAGCGCTGTATGTTATGTTAGGCGAAACAATTTCCATTTTGAAGTGCGGGAACAATAAGGTCAACACTGCTACACACTGATGCAAACTGATATAAAAATAAAATATAAAGGAAAATAGTTATAAGCACTTACCAACCATCGCAATCACATATCACACATTCATATCCCTTTACGAGAGGAATTCAGTTGTACAGTACGATGTAACAATTTATTTCGATTGAATACATCAAGCTGTAAATATTAACATGTGTCTTTAAAGTATAGCTTCGAATAAACTTGTGTTGGTAGAGGATATCGCTTCTGTCCACCCTAAAGGGAAAATTGGCTACACACTGGGACTGCAGCCATTGGACAGAAGCACGATTGCATTTAAGTTTACCAGGCAATCCTAGCCATGCACAGTGGAAATACTAGCTGTGCGTCATCCGGAAGGCAAAACATCACCATCGACACAATGAAAGGACATTTACAGGCAACAAGGGCGTGCGTATTTTGACGTACGGTGGAAAAGGTCGAGTAGTGGATGTATAGACGTCGCGTCGGCCCTGACGGCCTCAAAAGAATGTGACGTTACCTTGGAAAGGGAGGCTCAAAGTTGTTCAAGAGTCATGTTTTTCGGCATTTCGAGGATATTTTATGGTTTTCTGGCATGATTTGGGCACTAGATTGACTTAAATACAAAATTATTTGAAATTAACAGAGTCAGCACACAAGTTTAACTTACAATCTTGATTAGAACTAATTTTAAAATATTTTTGAACACTAAGTGTGGTTTCAGCTTAAGTATTTCTTAAAGTCACGAGAGTGGCTTGTTAAAATTTATTTGAAATAACGCTTGAATCACCTGAAATAAGGGTAACATTTCTGGCTGTTTTTTTTACTTAAAATTTTATTTCAAAATTTAGAATTGAAATACGGGCGAACAGCACAACAAACTTCCACGAAATATTCATGACATTCTAATAACATGAATAATTATTTTGCGCTGTATCCTAACGTATTGAGTTGGCTAAAGTTTGATACTTGTATACAAAAAATATATAAATTAACAATTTTGATATTTCAGTTTAAATATTTTTGAAAAGCAATTTTCTTTCATTATAAAACTTTTTTTCATGCGATTATTTTATATTACAATGAAAAAGGATCTAGTATATTAAAAATGGGCAGCATAATTTTAGCAGCCTTTAACAGGCACGGTAATAAACGGCACAACTGTAACAATGTTATCTTTCTTACAATTTCACCGCCACACCTGATAGATGTTCGGATACTTTTAATCCACAGGGGAGGGGAGGACATATACAATGTGCAAAAAGGTTTTCAAATTTCTTTTTATCGTCAGGAAGCTAATCGGAGGTTTTAGTAGGAGTATCATTTACTAGACAGGCTTAAAACGTACATCTACAAACATTACCATGAAGACATACCCGAGATTCCAAACCGAAACATTGCACTCCGAAGGCGCTTTGATCAGGAGGTAGCACAACAAAAAGTAGAAACTAAACTGCTATTCAAAATTTGTCAATTAAAAGCATGCTATCTGGAGGACGCAGAACAGTACAAATTAACTACGAGATGTATTTCGCAATTTTAACACACGAAGGCAACACACGCCCGACTATTGTGCACTTCGGACCATGTGTGACGTTCAAATTCTGAGTTATGGCAAGTAATAGTCAAATATAAGTAGGCCTTCGTAGGAAATCCTGAGCAACCTACAAGACCCTGGTATAGCCTGCTCCACGAACAGAGGCCAGTTGACGAAGCTATGAAAAAAAAGGAATTTGAGCTGCTAGAATAGGGGGAAGGGGCTCTTCTTTTAAAACACGATAAGTTTACTATTTCACCAAAATGTGTAATTTGTTGCAGAAATAAAAAGCTGTGTCATAAACAGGTAAAATTAAAAATTAACAATAACTCGTTCGCAGCAACGTATGCCTCGGTTGTTTCCGTCCGTCATCGGCAGGACTGTCACTGCTGCTAATATCTTTTCAAATTTTATTCCTTCGCAAAATCAGTTCGTACTGGCCATTGTAAATGGGACGTACTTAGCGAGCAGGAGCGTGTTCACATACACACGCACAAGCATAAATACACACACAACATAGAGTGCACTCATTCATTCATGAAACACCAGAGGCTGTGCTCGTGGATTTATTCTACGTGGGCGAATCAGGCGATGTCTGCATGAAGACGTCGACTTAACCTGCAGAAGCAGAACTCATGGCCAACGTAATTCGCAGTTGTACCCACAGTCGACGTAACCCGTAGTGGCCGGACCTGCGTCTACGAGACCCGCAGTGACAGACACCCGCAGGTTCCTCATGCTATTCGTTGCAGGTGAGTCAGGGGAAAAAAAGAAAAAAATGAGAATGAACAAGAAAATTCTTACACGTCATTCGAAAATGGGCGGGGAAGAACCCATAAAAAAAGTTTCTGTGAGCACAGACAATTTTAGAAAATTGCAACCTCCCGGAAATTCGGAAAAATGAAAAAAAAATCAAAGGTATCTGCCACCTTAATGACCAAAAGCCGTCGGGCTTCTGAACATGCCTACTGAATCCCGTTACCATAGCTCAAGCCTTTTAGAATACAGGATGAGTATAAAAAAATACCCCAATTTTGAAGGTCTATAATATTAAAACCAAACTGCCTACAAGCTTGATTGACCAAACAAATTACCTTGAAACCGTGACGTTTGTTTACCGTACATTCATAAATGTTTAATGTGACACCCATGAGCGGCTCGAACGACATCTACGCGATAATCAAACTCGTTCCACACTATTGTCAGCATGTCCGGTGTTACGGTTTCGACGGCGTTCGTAACTCTCGGTTTGAGGTGATGAGGGGGTAGCGAGCTCGCATTCGACACGTCAATGTGAAGGGGGCGGTCTAATGTTTCCTTTACGGTGCGCCACTCCATTGGCACCTAGCTGTTCGCGGATACCTGAACAAGACGTTGCCGCAACGCTGGATTGGTCGAGGAGCAGCTGATGACCAGGTTCTTCATCACTGGCCCCCAAGAAGCCCGGATCTTACCCCGTGCGGTTTTTGTTATGGGGGTACATAAAGGATCAAGTGTTTCGTCCACCATTGCCGGCTAACATTGAAAGAGAATTACGGGTGCCATTCAAACCATAACACCGGACACGCTGACAAGAGTGTGGAACGAGTTTGATTATCGCGTAGATGTCGTTCGGGCCGCTCGTGGTGGTCACATTGAACATTTGTGAATGTATGGTAAACAAACTTCACGGTTCCACGGTTCATTTGATTGGTCAATCAAGGTTGTAGGTTGTTTTGTTTTGGGAAATGCATGTTTTAAATCATAAGTCGACGAGCAACTCACATCTGCAGCCGTAGCACTGGCATTGAGGATGAGGCCTCTTTCGTAGTGGTGATAGTAGACACTTCATCCATGCGAACAGCTAATTTCTTGTCTTTGATACACGAGTCGAAGAATCCGACCAGCCTCTTCGTAGTTGATGTAAGGGTTAAAGCGCGGTCGATTCTTGTGACTCCAAGTAAGTAATTCAATCTGCCCATGACATAACATCCGATGAAGATATAACTGCCACAGACCAACATAGAAGAGAAAGTATGCTGCTGATGTCCTCCCTTACGGCTATCGGAGCTTTGTGAATATATGATGCCAGCAAGTCGGGACACTCCCAAGGGCCGATACGGAAAACGTCGCATGTAGGTGAAATAATGCGAAAAAACTCTGTAACTCTGTAA
This sequence comes from Clitarchus hookeri, assembly GCA_002778355.1. Taxonomy (NCBI): domain Eukaryota; kingdom Metazoa; phylum Arthropoda; class Insecta; order Phasmatodea; family Phasmatidae; genus Clitarchus; species Clitarchus hookeri. Next base: position 12,815 of record NQII01000704.1, read on the forward strand.
CTTTAAATGCGATTTTCTTAGATATCTTCACAGGGGAAGGTGAATGTGAGTGTTTAGAAGCCGGAGACACCGGTGATGTGTCAATATTAATGATCTCTTCGTTGGTAGACATAGCGCGAACATGAGAAATACTATAACAAGCAATTATCGGCAACATGTAGATCAAGCCCGGATGAGCACTCTGTAGCAAACCCAAATATGTTAGCAGTAGGGTTGTACGAATAGCGACGCTACTACTTCATCCCACGAACATATACTGAATAATCGTCAAAACTAGTAGCTTTTATATGCGCCTCCGAGCTACAAAATACCCTCATGTTAGCAGCCACGTTCACAAACATAATAGTCGTTGTTGTTCAGGCCTTTAAAACTCGCTCTACTAAAGCACTTATAGCCCCATCAAACAGATAAACGGTGCGTTTCCAAAAAATCACCAGCCATTATGGGGCTGTTAAAAAATAGTTCAGTCCTTTCACAGCAGGTAGTCTAGTTATTGGAGCATCGTTCAACAGTCATTTACCCAAAGGAACATCTTTAAAAACGCATTATTTCCCCGCACAAAAGATGTAGAGTTAACTGCGCGTTGTTAAAAACATATTAGGTCCAGCCGCGCCAACACAGGGGTTCAAAGGGCCAGATCGCAACACAGCCTATCTTACACACCCCAAAAAAATTTAACAAAGTATTATACATATAAATAATGCAGATTAACAGATTTGCTTAGCAGTATAATGGAGGTTGTCATGCAGCAAACTAGGCTTCCAGTATGTATTAGTAACATCGACAAAGAGGAAACCAACACATTTAAATTGTGGCACGGAAAATTATTACTTGTAACAGTTCGGAATATTATATGCGGTCCGTCTAATTCAGGAAAGGCATGCGCACATGTCAGTCTTTTAGAGGAACAAAACGGTATCAAGTTCGAGAACATTTACTTATATTCGAAATATCTGCACCAGCCAAAGTATTTACGTCTAGCACGGATACTGCAAACTGTTGCAGGACTGCGCTGTTTCCCCTTTAGTGAAAATGAATCGATTATACAGCCAGATGAGGCATTACCGATCTCTATGTTTATTTTCAACGATGTTGCATGCGAAAAACAAACAAATATCCAATGATATTTCAGTATGGGACGGCATATGGCAGTGAATGTTATTTACCTATGCCAAACATATTCGCATATGCCTAAACAGCTTCTACATGACAATGCTAATTTCCTTGCCCTATTTCGTATGGACAACCTGAATTTACATCACATATATTAAGGCCATGTAAATAGTGATATGCAATTTAACAGATTTAAAGAAGTGTGTTCGCATTGCTGGAGCAAGGCATATGGTTTCCTAGTGATAGCAAAAGATTTTACAATTGATAAAGGGCGGTACCGCAGAGCCTTTGACCAGTTTATTATATGACATCAGTGAAGTATGAGCTATTCAATATCCAAGTTTGGGTACAGCGACCTAAAGCGTGCACCGGAAAGCTGCATAAATTCCACCAACGACGGGAATTGTAGCTTCGGCGGGAAACATGTTAAGAACCTGGGCATTGCCAGGCATGACGCACATGCTGTGAATGTATCCTTTGTGCGCTGCATTACATCTGAGGCGTTACACCGGATGGTGGCACTTCAAACCAGTATCGAGATACATCTACGCACATTAGTGGCAGGCATGACTCGAATCAATGCTGTAGAGACAGCGCTGGACGGTATGGGGGAGCAAATAGCTAGCAGAATACAAACAGGTATGTCGCGTGAATTACACACATTGTCTGACAATGTTAAGAAACTGTCTGCATTGGGCAGGAAGCTCGCTATGGTGGAAAATATACTTTACGATACTAATATACTGGCGTGTACAGAAGGAACAAAAAATTATACCTTGGTAATAAACAGATATTTTTCCTACCCAATGATTATGTACAGATCGATAATGAACTTATTCACGTTTCTTCAGATCTCTACGAACTATTATTTAAGCGCAGAACAGGTGAGTTCTCGCGAGAAGCTCTTAATCAATATAAAAAAAATGGTCTCTATCACCAACAAGTATTTAACCGATAACAATATAAATGCCAACACATATAAAAATGAATCTCATCCGAAATTTGACATTGTGTCAGAGTTGTTTCTGGATGATGGCTTAGCTAGTGGCTCGGGACTGACCACAAAACTTGATAACAGCAGTCAGATCGAGTTTGTTTACTGGGAAGATGCTAAGGAGTTAGTCGCGCGCCTACATCTACTCATCGCATCTCAACAGGGCAGAAATAATTCACACACCAATGAGATCGTGAATATTGTGGAAGAGTGACGTGAAGCTGGTTACCTATACTGAAATAATGTCTCGTGCGGCAATCGCGGCTGAAATACACAAACCATCGCGGAAAAATTACTTTAGAAGTGGCGTACAGCTGTTTGGATTTCGCGACCTGTATCAGGCTGATCTGGTGGAAATGATCCCTTATGCTTCTATGGGCTGTTCCCGTCAGACGGAAGACGGGAATAGATGTTGCCAAGGCTATGAAGTCAGTGGTAGGCGATAAGGGTTAACCGAAAAATATGCAAACAGACTTAGGCAAGCAATTCTATAATAAACCATTCTATACACTAATTAAACAGAATAAGTGACATCATAGTACATTTAGCGATAAAAAAAAGCATATATAATTGAACCGTTTAACAAAACGCTCAAAAATCATATGTGGCGTGAATTCTCGGTGCAAGGAAGTTATACCTGGATAAATATTCTGCCTCGTCTGATTGGTAATTACAATAATAGTATACACAGGACAATTTGTATGCGTCCAGTAGATGTAAAAGACAATTCGTTGCTATCAACAGTGTTTAAACATACCAAGGTTCTAGATTCTAGAAAAGAAACAGCGAAAATTGGCGATTATGTGCACATTTCACGTCTTAAAAGTGTTTTCTCTAAGGGTTACCCGCCGAATTGGAGTGTAAAAGTTTTTCGTGTTTTAAAGATCCGGCATTACAAACCACGAACATATTACTTAGAGATTTAAATGGCGAGCAGATAAAAGGTTATTTTTACGAGCAGGAAATCATGGTAACTAAATTTCCGAGCACTTACTTAGTCGAGAAAGTGATTCGCACTAACAATGATAGATAATTTGTGAGGTGGCTGGGGATCCATTCGAGATTCGACAGCTGGGTTCTCAAAGTGGACCTTTGTAAAATTTAATTATAGCGGTATCGTTTGCGACACACCCTCGCCCCACAGACAGAAAGGTCGCTCGAGGCCCCCTCAAAAAAACCCTTAATCTGCTTGAACAATATGTTGTTTGCGCACGCAGGCGGAAAGAGCGCTCGAGACCCCTCAAAACAAGCCTTAATCTGTTAGCAAATTATGTAATTTGCGCCTCCGCAGTTGTTTGCGTTGCAGCGCCCACAGACGGAAGGGCAGCGTGAGCCAACTCAAAACAAAGAGGTGCACACCACCGCACAGGCCAGCAGGACCCAGGGTGGGCGTTTCGAAGGGCAATCTACAATGGACAAAGATGGCCACCGGCTCGTGGTCGTTCGGAAACATCAGGGGGAGGGGAGAGTCATCAATCGTCCAGCTGGCGCCAAGACCGTCGGGGAGCATGGCAAGCTGCAGGGTTGAAGAGGGGGCCGCTCCCGGCCGACGCACCAAGTGGACCAAACATCTCTCGCACCAGCTGGACCTCGTTCAAAGCCATTCACAGACCTCATAAAGCCCTTACACTAAACAATACATCAGTCAGTTTCGCGCTCTGCGCTGTGGGAATAAGACTGCAAAGAAAGGAGCCGGTCTCGTAAATACATAAAAAAATATTCTTCCATTTAAGATGCACATACCAGGCTACAAATTTTGCGGGCCTGGCACACCTCTAGCTTGTAGACTTCAACGTGGTGACATACCAATAAATACTCTAGATGCGGCATGTAAGGCGCATGGTATTTTGTACGCCGAGAGCAATAACTTGAAAGATACACACGCAGCTGACACGATCCTCGCGAATAAGACCAACACGATTGTTAGCACTCCAAACATAAATTCGGCGAACGATTAGCGGCGTGGACTGTTGGCAAAATAATGAACACCAAAATTAAGAGAGGAATGGGTATTAGATTTAGACGAACAGCTAAGAAGAAAAAGAAGAGCNGAATAAGACCAAGACGATTGTTAGCACTCCAAACATAAATTCGGCGAACGATTAGCGGCGTGGACTGTTGGCAAAATAATGAACACCAAAATTAAGAGAGGAATGGGTATTAGATTTAGACGAACGGCTAAGAAGAAAAAGAAGAGCAGTTGTAGGAAAGTCAAGCACGGAGGAATTCTCCAGTTTCTGCTGCCTGTGATAGGGCTTTTGGGATCGTTGATAGGTGGTGCTACTGGTATAGCTCGAGCTGTGAATAGTGCTAAAGATGGAAATAAGCGATTATCAGAACAATTACGGCATAATAAACGTATGGAAATCCTTGGCAGCACAAAAAAGCACGGGAACGGGGCTATACTTGCACCTGTATCGCGGCGGTGGTACAAAACGCATACATCGGCGAAAGAGAAAGTCCTAAGTGAACTGCCTAATTTGCGTAAATTTTCACGAAAATTAAAAATACATCATTTCCGTGGGGTGTTTATGCAGGACACACTTCCACAGCAACCGAAAAAATCAGAATGCGGAATAGTAAATTTAGATATGAGTTCGGGATCTCGGACGGCCTATAGAAAGGATGGGAACACAGTTCAATATTACGACAGCAATGGCGACTTGAGGACCCTGCCCGAATTGAAAAAAAATATTTTAAAGGTGCTAGAATGTATTACAACCACGAGACAGAACAGCGACCGCGGGACTGGAACTGAGGCCACTTATGTTTACATTTCCTTGTTACTTAACACCAATACAATAGTAGTAAGGTGGCAGTCATGTCGATCACCTTGATTGTGACAGGTAATACCTCGGAATTACAGTCAGTGCAATTTTCCACCGCTAAGCCTGGCAGGCGAGTGGTCTATTGCCGTGATAAATTTTCAAACATATTTTTCAGTACCAAACATCGATGAACATAATTGTATGTATCGATATGTAAAGGTAGACGGTAAAAGAGGCGAGGTACGCATACCTACTGGCTCGTACGAGATTGAAGATATTGGCGAATATCTTAAATGTGTGCTGGAACCGGATGTGACTTTAGTGTTGCGTGTAAATTCTAATACTCTGCAGAGCGAGATGTGTTGTACGGCACAGGTACACTTTACACCAAATTATACTCTCACCTCNTAAATGATACTCTCGCCTCCACGCTGGGATTTGAAAACGGAAAATACAAGACAAATAAAACCCATGTATCTACCCTGGCGGTAAATATTTTTCCCGTGAACGTTATAAGAATAACGTGTAACTTAGTTAGCGGCTCGAATCTCAACGGTAAACCAAGCCAGACATTACATGAATTCTCTGCAAATGTCCTGCCGGGATTTAAACTCGTGAGCATCCCAACAACACCCATATATGTGCTAGTCGCGATAGAGGACGTACAGGAAGTAATTGTTTCCATAGTAGACCAAGAAAGTCGTTTGATTAATTTTCGAGGCGAGGAAATAACAGTGTGTTTGCATTTGCGGAAAGATGGGGCTCAAAATTAAGCATATTAAAGCAATAAAAGGGACTTATNGAAATAACAGTGTGTTTGCATTTGCGGAAAGATGGGGCTCAAAATTAAGCATATTAAAGCAATAAAAGGGACTTATCTCATTACACCTAAAGTAAGAGGCATCAGAATGTGGCAGGCACGCAGTCCGCTAGCATCTGAAAACATTCGTTTCCTTACACGATTAGGTTTAACAGTCAAGAGTAAATATGGACGTGGAAATCTTAAACGTAGGCGAGCAGGTCGGTTTCGAAGAGGCAATCACCATGGCAGAAATACACACTTACTCGCCCTACCTGCCAGGCCCGTACGTAGCCTCGTCTGAGGTGCGGATTCCCGTGCAAAACCAAGATATTTACATGGCACCATGTAATTCGTATTTTCGTTTCCGCAGGATGCTGACAAGGGCAGGTAATGCACTACCAACAACAACTAAAATCATTAGAAACGGTATACTTCACATGATTAATATAACCTCCTTTGAATTGAACGGGTGCGGAGTAGATGCCACTCGTGATGTTGGAATCACAGCAACCATAAAGAATTACCTTTCATTAATGCATAACCAACTGCCGGCCTCCAAAATGGCTGGATGGGGAATCGAGGAAGACTTTAAGGTTCCTGTCTATGCCAACGGTAAATTTGAAGTGTGTATTCCCCTCGCTATGCTGTTAGGGTTCGTGGAAGACTATAGGCACGTGATTATTAATTCCAAGCAGGAGATAGTTATGCAAATGGCCAACTCACAAACGAATGCACTACAGGACACATGTGCAGAAGCAGCTACACTTTCAATACGTTCTATTGACTGGTTACTGCTACACATACAAGTGATAATGTCGGAACGTGTAAAATNGCAGCTACACTTTCAATACGTTCTATTGACTGGTTACTGCTACACATACAAGTGATAATGTCGGAACGTGTAAAATTTTTTAAATATGCAGGAAAAGACAGGAACGTAGATGTGGCGTTTCGTACTTGGAGTTTAGAAACTTATCCTAACGTACCGAGAGCTGTAAGCGTAAATTGGAATGTGAAAACTAGTTTTACAAGTGAGAAACCAAGATAAATAGTTGTAGTGTTTCAGTCAGGTAAACAGAATGTAATTAATAAGGACTGTTCGACATTCGACCATGTAAATATTAAGAACGTTAAGGTTTACCTAAACTTTGAGGNAATGTAATTAATAAGGACTGTTCGACATTCGACCATGTAAATATTAAGAACGTTAAGGTTTACCTAAACTTTGAGGCATACCCATATGGTGATTTAAAAATCGATTTCACGAACGGCGTGTATATGGTACCATACCAAATGCACGCAGACTTCCAGAGTTCGTACTATGGCCTAACGCAAGCCCGCACTCTCGAACCGAGCAAGTTCATGAACACAGCACCCCTACTAGTGTTTGGCGTTAGCAAACAAGCCGATCGCTTAAAATCCGGCGTTGTAGACTGTAGGATTGAATTAACTGCCGCTGTAAATTTCCCATCCTTCACCCAGGCCTACGCCTTAATACTTCACGATAGACTGGTCACGTTTAACGTGTGCGACAGAGTATTTAAAATACTAACATAGATTACAACTATAGTATATTCTCTCTACAACCGGCATAATGTATGCAAACATTCAGGGATGCATCTCCCAGCAGGGCTTTATTATTATGCGTATTTGCATAGCATATGATGACGGCCACATAGACACGTAAACATTCAGACCGCCGTGTCCATGGTATGTGCTGGACGTGAAAAGAAAAGTTACAAACATGTGGCTGGAAAAACGATACCACGACCTCAATTGGTGTGAGGGCGATTTGGAATACGATAAAACATGCAATGTACTTGTCGCTGCGCTAAGTAAGAATGGTACAGTCTTTGTGGCCGGGCCGGAGCAGAAGCTGCATTTAAGCAATTATTGTAGCGATAAAATAAGAATCTGCGATCTACAAACCTAGTGTGGATGCCCGTTGTTTAGAAGGTTGATAGAGAAATATACGGAACTGCTAGAACATGTATGTGACACATGTATACGTAACCTTGAATGCCCTCATCTTAATGCATTGTTGATCNTACGGAACTGCTAGAACATGTATGTGACACATGTATACGTAACCTTGAATGCCCTCATCTTAATGCATTGTTGATCAAGACATGGCATCTATCGGACTATATCGAAGGTAAAAAAAACCGGCACCGAAATAGCTCATCTNATACGGAACTGCTAGAACATGTATGTGACACATGTATACGTAACCTTGAATGCCCTCATCTTAATGCATTGTTGATTAAGACATGGCATCTATCGGACTATATCGAAGGTAAAAAAAAACGGCACCGACCATTATAAATAGCTCATCTATCGAGGCAAATAACTATAGTAGTGATCAGAAGCTCATCATGGAATGTCTAATCGCCAAGCTGAATAGGACCGCGCCATATAGGCCGCTGTCAGAGCTCGTCATCGGCAAGGGTATACACGGCATCAGATTTTCNTGTCTAATCGCCAAGCTGAATAGGACCGCGCCATATAGGCCGCTGTCAGAGCTCGTCATCGGCAAGGGTATACACGTCGCTCGTCGCACAGAGTCAGCATACGGTAAATGTATAGCATGTATGTTAGACGATGAGATGCGTATCCGACTGCCTACGGTCAAGTTAAATATATTTCTCGTGTGCGTATATGGTAAACCAGAACCGCACGAAGACAAGGAGGATCGTCATGCATTTAAGACGAAAAACGTACCTATTTTTAACGTGGCCGACATAGAGGCGGATGTGTCGGCTGCCATTGCCAAGATTTGCGTGGAGGAGACTGACTATATGGGGAAGGGTAGCGGCTGGACTCTCACTGCTGTGAAACGAGTCCAGTTACACATCAACAAGCTCGATCCTCGTAAGAGTCTCCTAGTATAACCCGGTGCCTGCAGGTTTTGCGGATAAAAGGGCTGTTATCAACCCGCACAACAGCGACGACCACCAGTGTTTTAAATGGGCTACACTGGCATGTTTTGTAGAGGGGTGGAATCCACAACGCATCAACTGGCGCTACACCAAGTTGGAGACACGCTTCGATTTTTCGACCATAGATTTCCCCACCCCTCTATGTCAAATACCGGCTTTTGAGAAAGCTAATCCAGGAGTCAGTGTCAACATATATGCACTCAATGATGAGAATACGAAAAAAGTACCGATGCTGGTGACAGATGCAGAACTGGCCCAGCACTTTGATTTTCTGCTGCTCACCACAGCGGAGCACCAGAACTCACATTATTGTAAGGTGTCTAATTTCTCGCGATTGGTTACGCTCCCAGATGATGTTACACCCCGAACATGTTGATATCTGTAAATGTTGTTTCAAGACCTATGATAATCAATCACATGTGACAGGGCTGACGGCTGCCGAAACTCTGCCTGAGCACAGGAGGTATTGCAATAACCCTACTGCTGTTTGCGCCGACATGCCACAGCAGGACAGGTACGGCAGGCCGCCTGTGCTCAAGTTCAAAAATTACCAGAACCAGAATTGTAGTATATGCAGACTTCGAGGTCATGCTGGTGCCTGTGCAACCGTGTCAGCCGAACACGGACGTGCCCTACACATAAAGGTATCAAAAACACGAGCCCTATTCATATGGCATATACATTAAGGTTGATAATTCAATTATTCCAGCCTATAAGACGACCAGCCGACCCCCGGGGCGTAACTGTTTACATGAGCGAAGGTGCGTCGAAACACTTTATGGAAGAGGTGGTTAGGATAGGTCTCATGGTTAAAGACATATATAGCCATTCTGAACCTATGCACGCACTGATGCATGAGGAACAGGCTGGCTATGCTATAGCCACTACTTACTGCCACTGTTCTGGTANTGTACATTAAGGTTGATAATTCAATTATTCCAGCCTATAAGACGACCAGCCGACCCCCGGGGCGTAACTGTTTACAAGAGCGAAGGTGCGTCGAAACACTTTATGGAAGAGGTGGTTAGGATAGGTCTCATGGTTAAAGACATATATAGCCATTCTGAACCTATGCACGCACTGATGCATGAGGAACAGGCTGGCTATGCTATAGCCACTACTTACTGCCACTGTTCTGGCATGTTCACCTTCAACAACCAAAAGTGCGTGACCATGATCATTTTACCGGCAGTTTTATCGGGGGTCATGTAATAACTGCGACAAGCTTTGTAACCACCTCCAGAGACTGCCGATACTCTTCCATAACTTCCACATATGATGCCAATTTCATAATTAAGCAGCTTGGCTATGATTCCCAGGACACATTTATTATTCCACATAGCAAGGAGAAACTCATCATTTTAAGTAAAAGTTTGGGCGACAAGTCCACTATAGAGTTCAGCCTGGCAATGCTCGCTGAGAATCTGCTGTCCGGTGAATTCCACACAACATCTCGCTTCTTCATGGTAGAGCGCGAGCTAGAGCTGGTAACCCGGAAAGACGTCTTCCCCTACGATTATGTTAGTTCGTGGGAGAAGCTCACCAAGCCACGGTTATCTGCTATAGAGTCATTCTATAATAGACTTACTGAGGGGAACGTCAGTGCCGAGGACTACCCTTCGCACAAACCGTCTGGTCTGTGTTCGGCTGCCGTGCCCTCCGGGACTATTCTGAGCTCTACTTGAAGAAGGACGTGCTGATTTTGTGCGACGTCTCCGAGAATTTCCGGGGGCTCTGTCTACGCACATACAGTCTCGACTGTGTGCGCTATGTTAACGCTCCCGGGTTCTCGTTTGACACAATGTTGCCCAAGACACAGGTGGAATAAGACTTGCTTTGCAACTATGATATCCACCTGTTTATTGAGGCAGGTACCCGGGGAGGAGTGGCTTAATGTGTTAAGCGGCACGTGGTTGCCAACAATAGGCATATACCAGACACATATGATGCCGACAAGCCATCTACCTACCTGCAGTATGTAGATGCCAATAACTTATACGGGTGGGTAATGTCCCTGCCGCTCCCATATGACGGTTTCGAATGGACCAACACGAACATCGATGTGATTAGTTAGCTGGACGATGGATATGTCGGCTATAGAGTACCCTTATACTCTTCACGAAGAGCGTATGGATCTTCCATTCCTACCAGTGAACAAGTGTCCCCCGGGGTCCAGACAAACGAAACTCATGACAACTTTAGAGAGCAAATTTAATTATATCGTACAGAACGTTACTTTGAAGCAAGCATTGGGTCATGGGTTACGGGTTACGGCTGAAGGCTGTTCACCAAGTCCTTCAATTCCTACAGAAGCCGTAGCTGAAGCCTTATATAGATTTGAATACGGAGAAACGTCAGGCGGCCACAAACGCTTTCGAGGACTTTTACAAGTTAATGAATAACACAACATACTGCAAACTTATGGAGAATAAGCACAAACAAGAGCATATGGAACTCGTGTGTAGAGAAGTTCGGGCGAAGAAGATCATCGCAAAGCCTGCATTCAAATGCAGGACTATTTACGATGAGGCTTGTCCCTGGTAAAATTATGCCAAGAGAGCAATGTGTTTGACAAGCCCATATATGCTGGGTTTGCCGTACTCGACCTGTCAAAAACGCTCATGTATAGATTTGACTACGATGTAATGCGAACGCGGTATGGGGGCAGTGTGAACCTCCTTTACATGAATACTGATAGCTTTGTAATGGAGATCGCCTGTCCTGACTTTTACAGTGAACTAGCCATAAATCCGACGCTTATGTCGGAGTTCGACACCAGTGGCTACCCGACCACTCATCTTTGTTACTCGCCTACCAATTCTAAGGTGATTGGGAAGTTCAAGGATGAGTGTGTGGGTAACGAGATCATTGAGTTTGTTGGGTTGAGAGCGAAACTGTATGCATGCTGCTGCCTAAATACGGTAGGGAAGCGCGCGAAGGGGATACAAGGGTGCGTAGTTGAAAAGACGATAACGTTTGACGATTATCGGCGCATCCTTTTAGCCCAACGCTGCATTACAGTGCAGGTCGCAGGTATTAGGTCGTACCACCACGAAATTTACACAGAGCAAACCAACCAACTGGCTCTTTCGTGGATGGNGGATACAAGGGTGCGTAGTTGAAAAGACGATAACGTTTGACGATTATCGGCGCATCCTTTTAGCCCAACGCTGCATGACAGTGCAGGTCGCAGGTATTAGGTCGTACCACCACGAAATTTACACAGAACAAACCAACCAACTGGCTCTTTCGTGGATGGACGATAAACGAAAAGTCCTGGATGATGGTATACATACCGTCCCCTATGGCTATCAAGCCTAATAAGAAATTCAGATCTGGGTCAGGCCTACATAGTTATGTATGTCACCAGAGAGAGTGCTTTTTTCTCCCAGCATGTACGGTAGCATGTACAGGTGTCGCCGTATTCCGCTTGTCACATACACTGTCGAGGGTTTTGATAGCCATACANGAAAGTCCTGGATGATGGTATACATACCGTCCCCTATGGCTATCAAGCCTAATAAGAAATTCAGCTCTGGGTCAGGCATACATAGTTATGTATGTCACCAGAGAGAGTGCTTTTTTCTCCCAGCATGTACGGGAGCACGTACAGGTGTCGCCATATTCCGCTTGTCACATACATTGTCGAGGGTTTTGATAGCCATACATATCGATAAGCATGCTGTAGCGCATGCAAGTGTGTTGCAGGCTTGCCAGGTATGCTGACTGATAGTCTACTGTAGCTCGTTCAAGAGGCAAGCCCCTAACATTGACAGGTAGATNCTGTAGCGCATGCAAGTGTGTTGCAGGCTTGCCAGGTATGCTGACTGATAGTCTACTGTAGCTCGTTCAAGAGGCAGGCCCCTAACATTGACAGGTAGATTATCTGTCTATTATTCCTGCAGTATACTGGAGCCCATGCAAAACCGGATGGCTTGCCAGGTATACTGTTTATTGGCCCACGCAGTCTGATTCAGTGTACTGTAGCTCATGCAAGAGTTGCAATCTTCTCCTTGCCAGGTATACTGGGTGGTAACAGGCTGGAGCGCATGTAAATAGTCTTGCCAGGCATGTTCCCAGCACGTCCTGTGCACGTTTTTTTCTCGGAGGTATACTGGAGCACATGCAAGTAGTCTTGCCAGGTATACCATTCATGCATTCCTTTTTCCCACATATATTTCATGCTAATGGGTGCATGGTTTCAACTTGTCGTGCATTTGCAAGTATTATTCTGTAGCTCATGCTACTATGTTATTGTATCTCTCTCTTTGGCGTGTGTGTTTCAATTACATACACTCGCTGTTTATTCTANCATGCTAATGGGTGCATGGTTTCAACTTGTCGTGCATTTGCAAGTATTATTCTGTAGCTCATGCTACTGTGTTATTGTATCTCTCTCTCTTTTGCGTGTGTGTTTCAATTACATACACTCGCTGTTTATTCTACTTAATACCACACATATGTGTAGAGTCATCGTCGGCAACTACTTGTCAAGCATATGTGCGTTTTCCCCCTTTCTTTATGCTAGATTATAGCATTCTACTTTATTTGTCATGCGTTTAGTTTCCAACCATACTACCGCATATGTCATATCAATGTACATTTTGGCTATTCTCTTAATCCCGCCATCACACTGTGTGTTGGCATCACACACCGTGTCGTTGATATCATACTGTAATGTCCGTCCATATTCTGTTTTCCCATTGCTGAAGCATTCGCTTCAATTGCTGTCTCCTGCTGCTTCGCAACCCTCCTATTCACTATATCTATGACGTTACATATATATATGTATTGATAGTGTTGTAGGAATAGTGTACTGCCGGTTACAAGTCCGGGGTCTGTCTGCATGGTTATTCCATGCTGATGGTAAGCGGGAGTACGAACCAGAAACTGGGAAGTGAAGGTACTTGTGATACTTAGGAAAAATTATTTCAAGTATAATATCTTTTTAAAACATATGTTTGTATTTCATTTTATATCTACTATCCGCAAAAATAAAATTCATCAAAGTTCCAAAAAAAACTATGTTAAATAAAAAGTATTGGAAAAGTATATTAATAAAAAAATTTACGTATGGCATCTGCGTGTATTATTTCTAAGCTATTGCTACTTCCAATTCATTTTACATGTTAAGAATCATGTACGCCTGAGAAAATATAAGAGCTCATGGTGTAATATACTGCAAAGATATTTATTAATTTCATATGAATATTTATTAAACCTGAGATACTGTTCAAGTTATACACATGCACCAACCAACACATACTATACAAGTGTGCTTCAAATATCCATTACATTAACCTAAGATAAAATATTAAGTGCTATTAAAGAATCAATTTTTTTTTAATACTTATTTTACTGTGGGGAAAAAAACCAAGTTCATGCTTCAATATGCATTATGTACGCCTGAGATAATACAGATATCATGGTGTAATATACTGCAAAGATATTTTAATAATTTCATATGAATAATTATATAAACCTGATAAATAACACCGCCCGTAGCCTCGGGCGATTTAACGGCAAGTGGTGTTCATCACAGGGAGCTATAAAAAACAAATATGACCGCTGTGCTATGATTGTGATGTAATATGTTTTCCCCTTCGGGCGATTTAATGGCTAGAGGGGGCAATACGAAGGGAGGGTGGCGCTGTCCAATATGGCCGCCATAGAATGTTTAATAAAATATTTTTTTTTATATTTAAAAAAAATTAATATTAAAAAAATATTTAAGTTTTGAAAATAATTTTTTTTATGGATGCTATCGCAATGAAATGGTAGTGCAGGTGGTTTCTGCACTGGCTACCAACATGGCCACCATGGTGGTGGAATGCAGACGCATGAACAAGGTTCGGTGGCTCCCGGCTCCCTACATCGAACCTGTGTTTGAATACTCTATTTATAACTACTATCGACTATGACGTTCATTACTTTTAGTACTAGATAAGGTTTCTGAATAGCCATCAAAAACTGCAATAGTGTTATCCACATAATGTTTCTTTACGTGCGTTATAAACTGTTACGCACGGAATCCCGCACTGTGTTACCTGGTTATGAGAAGTCCCTGCATTGTGGGGGATGACCCACCTCGACCCTCTCCCACCCCAGGAAGGAATTAAGTCAGAAAACAAAAGACAGGGCGGCACAACACAACGAAAATGTAATATACATATAATTCCGAGCAGGAATGTATCAGATGACACTGGAAAAACGTTACAACACAACCAGAATTGGTGGCAAAAAAAAAGTATGGAATATGAAGAATGTTGAGAAAAAAAATGGACCAACAAAGAAGACAACACGGACAAGCACAATGGCTGGAAACTATATATACATGGACAACACAACGACGACAATACAGTCGAAAATAGCACGTTTCCTCGACAACAGGTGCGACAGTTCAGTAGCTGAAATCTGTTCCCATCTTCAGACTGTCNGTCGAAAATAGCACGTTTCCTCGACAACAGGTGCGACAGTTCAGTAGCTGAAATCTGTTCCCATCTTCAGACTGTCATTCTGTAGGGCTGGAATTCATAGTCGAAGGCTTGTTTGGCAAATAAGTCGTACTTCATGAAGTAATATTCTTCGTTCAGGCCCCCGTCTACCTGGAACTTTTTCCCACGTTTAGGCCGAGAAGCGCGGGAGCGATAAGTGCGACACTGCCACGCGCATCAAGTACGCCAACGCCGCTAAGCGCAAGGCTCTGAACTGGCGTGCAGTGTTCTCGTCGTGCTGCGTGTACCTATGGGACTTT
>NQII01000704.1:28733-170862 GCA_002778355.1 Clitarchus hookeri
CACTCGACGAATATATAAATGATAATGTGTACGTGGTTTTAACGACGTCGCAGTTAATTTAAAACCTACGATAACTCGTCATAATAGAATTCTGGGCAATTCCGTCCAGCGTCACTAATCGCCGTTCCACAAACGATATTATCGTTTGTATAAGTGCTTGCTCACATCTCATGCTATCGTCCAGCCAACATAACCTCTGTTTCAGAACTCTTATTGCAAACATGTTTTNCGTCCAGCCAACATAACCTCTGTTTCAGAACTCTTATTGCAAACATGTTTTATCATATCCGAGCTATTTTTGGCACGATTTTGTTGATAGCCTTTGCAATAGAAATAATTCAGTGACCCTGTTGTGTATACTGAAATTTATGTAGTGATTTCTTTGTTACCCTTTTTTCGAAATCAAAGCTAAAATGTTACCAAAATATTTGTTAGGTATAAAAATCGGTTCGCTTCAGTGTAATGAATGTTTCATCATAATAATGATTAAATATGTCAGTTTTCAGGAAGATTTTTCATCTGTGTTGTATTTGAAAACGAAAGGCTGTTTTCATGTTGAGTACGACGTACGACGTTGATGTACGACGTTTTTATATGAAAATGTTCGGCGATTTTCTTGTTAAACACGTAAACAAGCGATTGTATTAAAAAAATTAAATTCTGAGAATTTTGTCAGCGTCAGTATCGATTGTGAAATTGATTGCTCGCATCTCATTTTACCGTCAAATAGCGTATTTGCTACCGTTCAGCCAACATAACCTCTTTCAGTACTCGTTTGGCAAACAAGTTCGATCATAACCTAACTGTTTTGAGCACGTTCTTGTTGGTGTCTTTGTAATAGAAATGATACCGTGGTCCTGTTTTGCATACTAAAATTTATGTTGTGACTTTTTAACTAGCCTTTTGTTAGCATCAAAACTAAAATGTTACCCAAATATTCGTTAGGTATAAGAATCGGTTCCCCATAGTAATGATTTCACCATAATAATTATTAAGTTTGTCTCTTTTTGTATGGAGTTTTAATTTGCGATTGTCTCTATTTGAAAACTAAAGGCTGTTTTCTTGCTGAATCTGAATGTGAATGTGTGACGTCTTTATCTAAAAAAGGTTAGGTTGTTTTCTTGTTATACACATGAACTTGGATTATATTACAAATAAGAAACATTCACAATGATTTTATGCACATACTTATGCGTCGTAAGGTACTTCATGTACAAATTGTTGCATATCGTCCTAGTAACCAAAATCCATTGCACACAAAGATTTGTCCCAAGTAATTATCTAAATTATATTCCTGTTTCCATCAAATATTTTAAAGAAAACAACATTTGTAATGAAAATATTCCGTGAATAATCTAATCGTAATATAAAATATTCAGAGCTTAAGTTCACAACGAATCAGACTTGATGAAGTACTACTTACATGCGTGAATAACGAATGCTTAATTGACTTATTTCGTGACTATGAATAGCTGCATTATAAGGAGTACTTCATGAAGCAGTGATTCATGATGCATTACTTCAAGCTATCAAAATAAGCAATACTTGTATCTGGCACTATTAATTGAAAAGCATACATAAGCATGAGTAAAAGTAATTCTTGTATTAAGTATTGCTCATACGCTCGCTATGAATTCCACCCTAAAGGTCTCTCGGACTGTATGCCTGGGACAGGAACAGATTCCAGCTCCAGAAACGCCGCACCTGTTGTCGAGGAAGCTTGCTATTTTCGTCTGCATTGTCGTCGTTGTATCATTCACATTTACATCTGTTCCAACCATTGTGCTCGTTTGTGCAGTCTTCGTTGTTCATTCAATTTTTTTGGAATATTCTTCATATTCGATACTTTGTTTTGCCACAAATTTTGGTTATGTTGTGTAGTGTCGTTTTTCTGGCATCATCTGACTACATTCCTGCTCGGAAATATGTGTGTGTTACGTTTTCGTAGTGTTGTGCAGTTTTATTTTGTTTTCTGACTTAATTCCATATTGGAATTATATGTTATATATTTGTCGACAAGAGCTAACTCAGGCCCATTCTTTCTTATATTATTTATGTTTTTTAATATAAGTTATTTAATTCTACCTAGTATGTTGTGTGAGACTACAACAATGTTTTCAATGGCGTATGTCCATAATTACTTAATCGTGTAACATACTAACCTAAATTANTGTGTGAGACTACAACAATGTTTTCAATGGCGTATGTCCATAATTACTTAATCGTGTAACATACTAACCTAAATTATTTATATAAACACCATTATAAAAAGGCCTGTCGCACCTAAAACACATTAGTTTACATACCCTACTGTAGCACTATTCGAGTGTAAAATTTGATGGGAATCGGTTGATTGGTCCCAAAGATAGAACACAAAAATTTTGTTTTTTTTTTCCATGTGGGGTTGTCTTACAAAATGGCAGAGAAATGGGGCCCTGTATAGACAAATTTTATGGTTATAATATATACTAACAGAATACAAAGTTAATTTGAAATTAGTTTCCTAGATACATATTACAGAAGTAAAATATTTACATGGCCACCATTTTGAAACTTAGCATGGTACCCACTTAAACATATCAATTTTCACTGCCTGCCATAGTGCTACTTGTTTGACAATTTTTATGGAAATCTGTTGGTTTTCTCCAAAGATATAACATACCAATTTTAATGTGTCATGTAAAGATATCTTACAAAATGGCGAACAAAAAACTCCATGTACACGCATTTTATAGTTATTATATAGGGGGAACTGGGGCACATTGATGCGGTTTTTTTTCTGAGAATTTTTTTGGTACCCAGAAAACAGAAATTTCAGTTATTTTTCCATGTGATGTCAGCAAAACTAGTGTAGTGTGTTATTAACAGGCACAATCGTTGTTTTATGTAGTATTTCTGCATGTAATTTAAAAAAAACTAAAATAGTCATTTGTATCAATGTGCCCCATCCCCGGGGTAGATTGATGCACCTCATGGGGCACTTTGATTCGTTTGGGAAAAGTGTGGAAAAATAACAGCTACTGCATATTTTCCATAGAAAATGAGTTAGCGAACCATTTTATATTTATTTAAAGAAATTCAAATTACCCACAATTTATTTGTAAGGAATGTTAAAGCGATAAAAACCAAAATTAAATGTATAACGGCCTGATGTTCTCGCTGTCCCTTGTCCGGCTGTTGGCTGCGGCAACTTTGTCATATCTGGCACTTCAACCCCACCATTATCTTCTTTCTCAGGAAAAATTAAAAATTTACCAGGTTTTCTGTTTATAAACCGGACGAGATGGTTACCATCATAAGTTTTTCCTTTAACTTGGCCTACAAAGTGAACAACCGATCTCTTTTTTGCAAACCGCACTATAAAAAAGTCATCAACAACAATATTTCTTCCATTGTATCATCTTCCAAAGTATCTGCTTCTTCACCTAGCAGGTCACTTAGATTCAAATCATCTGATGTAGAGTCACACAACTGTCCTAAGGATGTTTCAGATTTATCTGATGAATATAATTCTTCCACCTTATTTCTCTTCGTCTGTCGCTTCAAAGGTTGGGTGTCTTCTGTCCCCCAGCAGTATTTTTGCGTTTTACAGTTCTTTGTCTCTATTCCTTTGCTGTGCTGCAGCTTGTTTCTCTTCTTTAACTTTTCTCATGTCTAAAAGCATTTTCTTCTCTGGAGAATCAGTATAAATTCGAGATTTACCAGGCTGCCGTCCTTTTCTTTTGTTAGTTCTACTACCACTAGCTGTTGGGTAAGGTCGTACGTCTTCAGGAGTTACAGGCTTGTTTGAACAAGTAGTTGGCCGTGGAGTCTGGGTAGCATCAGCACTTTGTGGAACATTGCTATCTTGTGACTGAGAGACAGTTGAGGGAGTTGCTGAGTCTGTCTGAGGGGGTGTGACAACAACTGTATCAGAGTGCGAATGAGGTATGGAAACTGTGCTGGGAGAAAAATCAGAGTCAGAAAATACCAATCTGTTGAAGGGCACTATGCCTGTCCTCTCAAAACCAGACACAATATTTTTCGGAGTGAATGATTCTAAGTTTGCAAGTTTAGCCAGCTTTGGAATGTCATAAATTGATAGGTGTTTCCCCGGATTATTCAGGTGCCAATCGTTGAAAGCAATTTTCAGGTTTGCTTTAAAGGGACCAAATACTGCTACATCCAATGTTTGCAGTTTATGGGAGGTGTGTGGGGGGAATGACAAATAAACTATTCCATTTGCACGAAAGTAGTCAATGGCTTCAATAGAAACGTGTGACTCATGATTATCACATAGCAACAGGATTCGGTTTTCTATTGACGAATTTGTATGTTGTTTGATGTGCCTCAGAACTATTAAGAAGAAATCTGCAGTCATCCACCCAATCCTGAACGCCAAACCCAAACATCCCTCTGGAGCTCATGCAAGTAAATGGTCCTTATAATGAACCCTGGGAAAAACGAATATTGGAGGATATTGATTTCCAGTAGCAGAAATGGAGGCGCCAAAGGTAACAAGTTCCACCCTTTCTGCTGAAACCACCTGCCCTACTTGCCTTTAGTGTTTTGAGCCTAGAACCTTTGGAGTGTCAAGGACAGTGGTAATCCCAGATTCATCAAAATTGAATATTCTGTGTCGAGCGAAATTGTATCTTTTCATGACACACTCACAATTATTGAAAAACTCCTCAACAGCTTCCCTGCGGAAACCTACACACCTCATAATGCTTGTTTTTTCTGGTTTCCTCAAACTTAAATTTGCATTCCTACTTCGAAAACCATGCATCCAATCTTCCCCTGCCATTTAATTACCATTCCAACTTTCAGAATATTTACAGCGTAGTTTCTCAGCAAATTCATATGCCAAGCGCCTCATCTGCTTCAGCGTTAGACCATGATGCAACTCATTGCATTTAACAAGGTATTAATTTAATTGTTTTTCTTGTTTGGCGGTAAATACCTGTTGAGAGGAATACTTAGAACCGTGATCCCTGACTCTTTCTTCACCATTTCTTGCTTTCATTTTCTCCAGACGATGCTGCAGAGTAGCGGGTTTGATGTTGAACACGAGTGCAGCTTTCCGGATTGACAGGTTTCCCTCTAAAGCAGCTTTTATAGCTTTCGATACGTCATCCCCGTTGATTTTAGCTGTCTCGGTCTTTTTTTTGTAAGAGCGAACCATAGTGGAAACCCTGGAATAACAAAAAAAATAAAAATCACTGTTTGCAAAAATACTATTAAATTTTCTAGTATAAAATAATGGGAAAAAGTAGCTTTACTTACCAAAGAGGGTATTCATTCCTGTTAAAAATACTGGAACAGCTGTATAATACCACTGCAATTGTACAACTCAAATTTACTTTTGACCTACAAAAATACTAAATCACCCGTCTCATTTCATCGAACTACTGAATCACGCCAAGACGTTCTGTAGGTAGTTGTGTACACTAGTGCCATCTTTTGGAACAGTTGTGAAACTTCCTGTAATGACCTTGTGAGCAGTAGAGGGGGTGTATCAAGGTGCCCCAGTTCCTCCTACATATANAAACCAGACACAATATTTTTCGGAGTGAATGATTCTAAGTTTGCAAGTTTAGCCAGCTTTGGAATGTCATAAATTTATAGGTGTTTCCCCGGATTATTCAGGTGCCAATCGTTGAAAGCAATTTTCAGGTTGGCTTTAAAGGGACCAAACATTGCTATGTCCAATGGTTGCAGTTTATGGGAGGAGTGTGGGGGAATGACAAATAAACNTTGCAGTTTATGGGAGGTGTGTGGGGGGAATGACAAATAAACTATTCCATTTGCACGAAAGTAGTCAATGGCTTCAATATAAACGTGTGACTCATGATTATCACATAGCAACAGGATTCGGTTTTCTATTGACGAATTTGTATGTTGTTTCATGTGCCTCAGAACTATTAAGAAGAAATCTGCAGTCATCCACCCAATCCTGAACGCCAAACCCAAACTTCCCTCTGGAGCTCATGCAAGTAAATGGTCCTTATAATGAACCCTGGGAAAAACGAATATTGGAGGATATTGATTTCCAGTAGCAGAAATGGAGGCGCTAAAGGTAACAAGTTCCCCCCTTTCTGCTGAAACCACCTGCTCTACTTGCCTTTGGTGTTTTGAGCCTAGAACCTTTGGAGTGTCAAGGACAGTGGTAATCCCAGATTCATCAAAATTGAATATTCTGTGTCGAGCGAAATTGTATCTTTTCATGACACACTCACAATTATTGAAAAACTCCTCAACAGCTTCCCTGCGGAAACCTACACACCTCATAATGCTTGTTTTTTCTGGTTTCCTCAAACTTAAATTTGCATTCCTACTTCGAAAACCATGCATCCAATCTTCCCCTGCCATTTAATTACCATTCCAACTTTCAGAATATTTACAGCGTAGTTTCTCAGCAAATTCATATGCCAAGCGCCTCATCTGCTTCAGCGTTAGACCATGATGCAACTCATTGCATTTAACAAGGTATTAATTTAATTGTTTTTCTTGTTTGGCGGTAAATACCTGTTGAGAGGAATACTTAGAACCGTGATCCCTGACTCTTTCTTCGCCATTTCTTGCTTTCATTTTCTCCAGACGATGCTGCAGAGTAGCGGGTTTGATGTTGAACACGAGTGCAGCTTTCCGGATTGACAGGTTTCCCTCTAAAGCAGCTTTTATAGCTTTCGATACGTCATCCCCGTTGATTTCAGCTCTCTCGGGCTTTTTTTTTGTAAGAGCGAACCATAGTGGAAACCCTGGAATAACAAAAAATAAAAATCACTGTTTGCAAAAATACTATTAAATTTTCTAGTATAAAATAATGGGAAAGAGTAGCTTTACTTACCAAAGAGGGTATTCATTCCTGTTGAAAATACTGGAACAGCTGTATAATACCACTGCAATTGTACAACTCAAATTTACTTTTGACCTACAAAAACACTAAATCACCCGTCTCATTTCATCGAACTACTGAATCACGCCAAGACGTTCTGTAGGTAGTTGTGTACACTAGTGCCATCTTTTGGAACTGTTGTGAAACTTCCTGTAATGACCTTGTGAGCAGTAGAGGGGGTGTATCAAGGTGCCCCAGTTCCCCCTACATATATTGCCAGCGCACAAAGTTAAGCTGGAATTGATGATTACATGGTTTTTAGTTTTGGCAATATAGCATACTAAACTAAAATTTATATATGGTCGCCATTTTGAAAATACTACTTAAAAAATACCAGTTTACCTGCCACAATCCTAATTGTCAGCCAAATTTGGTAGTAAATGGTCTACTGTTTCCCGAGATACGACATAACTTTATTCGCGTGGCACTATCCTACAAAACAGTGAACAAATGTGGCTGTGTGTTTGGCATATATGATGCTTGTAATAGATATTTCCAGCGCACAAAATTTGGATGAAATTGGTGGAATGGTATGGTAGATATATCAAGTAAACTTAAAATATTGTTACATGTCGCTGGTCCGCGCCGCTGACGTTAATCCGCCCCGCGCGAGATCAAGCGAAGAGGACAGAGAGTTGTTACGTAATTTCGGCGGCAGCGAGGCAAAGGATCGTTTTGAATTAACAGGCGAGCAATAGGCCGGCATCCATGTATCTGTTACTACACAAAGCAAGCCAACACGATAATCCCTTTTTCGGAGCATGCTGCTAACCATGGTTGNATCCATGTATCTGTTACTACACAAAGCAAGCCAACACGATAATCCCTTTTTCGGAGCATGCTGCTAACCATGGTTTACGTTTATCTGAAGAATGCTCTGGATCACTGACCTCGTTCTCTCAGTGTGACTCGGGGTGCATTGAACCTTCCAGNTACGTTTATCTGAAGAATGCTCTGGATCACTGACCTCGTTCTCTCAGTGTGACTCGGGGTGCATTGAACCTTCCAGATGGTCAGGTCGAAAGGTATAAAAATTGCGACAGGCCTCCGGGCCGCGAGTCAAGTTTAATTGTAGTTGACGAGTAAATGAGTATCCGAGTTCCGAGCGATAGAAGATGAGCAGCGAGAGACCAGNGTCAAGTTTAATTGTAGTTGACGAGTAAATGAGTATCCGAGTTCCGAGCGATAGAAGATGAGCAGCGAGAGACCAGAAGAAGGGAAATCTTCAACTGAGAGTATCAAGCAGTGAAGGGTGTGACTGACTGACTAGACTATTGGACTAGATGTGCGAGTGAAAGACATTACAAATGGTGGCAACAGATAAACTGAACACGTGTTAATGACGAGTATGAGTTAATTGACTGTAACCAAACAGAGAAAATTAAGAAGGCCGCTAATTAGAGTTGAAATAGACATTAAAGATTGTGCTCACTGTTAAATAAGAAGAGTAATAGTGGAGACAGCTGATTTAATGCTGTAAATAATAGCTGTGTGAATAAATTAAAAATCAAATTTAGTTTTTATTTTTTTATATTAAACCCTCCATCCCTCACGAACTCAGATACGCCCCTCAGACGTCCATGTAACAATATTTCTATGGCAACCATTTTGAAAGTGCGTAATCAATTTAAAGTCATACATTTACATGGCCTGCCATAGTATTACTTACTTGTCAAATTTAGAGAGAATTGTTTGAGTAGTTTTTGAGATAACAAAGGATTTATTAATACATGTAATGCTATCTTTCAAAATGGCGTACCAACAACATCCATTTTTAAATTAAATGCTTACATAACGCACCCGGTGTGGTCGAAAACTTTAAAAGTCAGATGTTCTTACCAAGTATAATATGTGTATCGAGTTTGGCGACATTCTGTTCGCACGTTTAAAAGTTTTTAGGAGGGAGAGGACACACATCGACACACAGACAGGAAAGTACTCGCAAAAGCCTTTCTTTCCTTCGGAACGTAGGCTAAAAATAAACGAAGGCATCGCCTGTGCACAAAGAAAGAATGTTGAACAAATAAGGCTTTTATCCACAGCGAAAATTGAAGAGGGAAGCAGTTACATGTACAACACNATCCATGTATCTGTTACTACACAAAGCAAGCCAACACGATAATCCCTTTTTCGGAGCATGCTGCTAACCATGGTTGTATTGTTTTCTACGTTTATCTGAAGAATGCTCTGGATCACTGACCTCGTTCTCTCAGTGTGACTCGGGGTGCATTGAACCTTCCAGATGGTCAGGTCGAAAGGTATAAAAATTGCGACAGGCCTCCGGGCCGCGAGTCAAGTTTAATTGTAGTTGACGAGTAAATGAGTATCCGAGTTCCGAGCGATAGAAGATGAGCAGCGAGAGACCAGCAGAAGGGAAATCTGCAACTGCGAGTATCAAGCAGTGAAGGGTGTGACTGACAGACTAGACTATTGGACTAGATGTGCGAGTGAAAGACATTGCAAATGGTGGCAACAGATAAACTGAACACGTGTTAATGACGAGTATGAGTTAATTGACTGTAACCAAACAGAGAAAATTAAGAAGGCCGCTAATTAGAGTTGAAATAGACATTAAAGATTGTGCTCACTGTTAAATAAGAAGAGTAATAGTGGAGACAGCTGATTTAATGCTGTAAATAATAGCTGTGTGAATAAATTAGAAATCAAATTTAGTTTTTATTTTTTTATATTAAACCCTCCATCCCTCACTAACTCAGATACTCCCCTCAGATGTCTATGTAACAATATTTCTACGGCAACCATTTTGAAAGTGCATAATCAATTTAAAGTCATACATTTACATGGCCTACAATAGTATTACTTACTTGTCAAATTTAGAGAGAATTGTTTGAGTAGTTTTTGAGATAACAAAGGCTTTATTAATACATGTAATGCTATCTTTCAAAATGGCGTACCAACAATATCCATTTTTTAAATTAAATGCTTACATAACGCACTCGGTGTGGTCGAAAACTTTAAAAGTCAGATGTCCTTACCAAGTATAATATGTGTATAGAGTTTGGCGACATTCTGTTCGCACGTTTAAAATTTTTTAGGAGGGAGAGGACACACATACACACACAGACAGGAAAGTACTTGCAAAAGCCTTTCTTTCCTTCGGAACGTAGGCTAAAAAGAAACGAAGGCATTGCCTGTGCAAAAAGAAAGAATGTTGAACAAATAAGGCTTTTATCCACAGCGAAAATTGAAGAGGGAAGCAGTTACATGTACAACACAAATAAATATTGTCTATGGAAAATATGGTAAAATTTGCAGTGTATCTCAGGTGGGTCGGCTAATAGGTGCTTAGTGTGTGGAGCTCGTTCTAAAGAAATGGACAGTAAGATTCAGCTTCTACAGAATAACAGAAAGAAAAAACACATGTATTGTGGTACATGGTTCGTGGTATATTGTTCCATATGTAAAATACGAAGTGATAGGATTATCACTTACAGTTATGCGAAATACAATAAAAAATTCTTAGGTATTTTATAAACCTTTGTAATAACTGTGTATTACAATGTTACAAGATACCAGAGGGGCATTATACAGTTCGTGAGGTATAGAGGTATTAATAAAAATAAAAGAACTGAATTTGACTTTTTATTTATTCAAAGAGTTATTATTTATAACATTAACATATCTGTCTCCACTATTACTCTTTTTATTCTCAGTGGGCGCAATATTTAATGTCTACCTGAATTTTTATTTAAGTCCTTATCAATGTCTCTACATTGTTAACAGTTAATTCACACTGAATATTTACACATGTTCAGTCTGTATATTGCCATCATTCCAAATATCTCATGCCTCCCGCTCAGTAATCCCACCCACTAATCTCACCTTCACTGCACTGATGCTCGCAGTCCGCTGACATTCCCGCTAGTCACTCTCGCCGCCACTTGATGCTCTGCTGGCTCGTCGTTTTCGCTGGTCTTAGCTTTGTAACTTAAAGCGCTTCTTGGATTATCTCATGCCTGACCTTCAAACATTCTTTCGTTCTCGCAAGCAGGACAAGGGGAACGATGAAGAGCAGCTAGCATGTAACAATATATGTGTTCCTGTCTTACAAAAATTTACATTTGTTAAAATTAATTANCCATTAGTTAAAATTAATTATTTATTACAATAATTAAACTTATCGAATGTTACTCATATTTGTGAGTATTAGATCAAAATGAANACATTTGTTAAAATTAATTATTTATTACAATAATTAAACTTATCGAATGTTACTCATATTTGTGAGTATTAGATCAAAATGAATATATTTTCCGAATATAAAGTATAAACTTGCCACTTTAGTATTTTATAATTTTGTCCAGTCAGAGCCAACAGAGTTCTTGTACTTGTGCGGATGGCGGAGCTTGGGGAGTGTACCAGCGTGCAGCGGCGGATACCTGTGAATCGGGACGTATGCGGTTGAGAGGACGTCAAAGCGGAGGTGGGAGATAACGAGACACTGGTACATTGGTGCAACTGGCNCGGGACGTATGCGGTTGAGAGGACGTCAAAGCGGAGGTGGGAGATAACGAGACACTGGTACATTGGTGCAACTGGAATGGTTAAGAGAATTAAGACTAGTATTGTTTTTCTAGCAAAACTATTTATTTATTTTAATGTAATTACATATTGAGCAATAGTGTTTTGGTTTGCGAAGACGAGTTGTACTGGGTGAATTATAATAGACTGTGGAAGAATAGCTGTGCAGCTTTTTATATAATTGNCGGGACGTATGCGGTTGAGAGGACGTCAAAGCGGAGGTGGGAGATAACGAGACACTGGTACATTGGTGCAACTGGCTGGAATGGTTAAGAGAATTAAGACTAGTATTGTTTTTTTTGCAGAACTATTTATTTATTTTAATGTAATTACATATTGAGCAATAGTGTTTTTGTTTGCGAAGACGAGTTGTACTGGGTGAATTATAATAGACTGTGGAAGAATAGCTGTGCAGCTTTTTATATAATTGNGTTTGCGAAGACGAGTTGTACTGGGTGAATTATAATAGACTGTGGAAGAATAGCTGTGCAGCTTTTTATATAATTGTAAATAAATTAGGAAATTTTATTTAATAAATGAATTTTATTAAGATCGCCATCCTCAATGCCCAGGCGCATGTAACAATATTGTTATAAGCGGCGCCTTTGTCTTCGCGATCTTCGCCTTCGCTCCTCGCGCGTGCGCTGATATCACCAATGGAGAACAGCAAGGCAGAGTTACAGACGATCTCATAGGATTATTGACGCGTGCCGCTGCTACAATATACCTATCGGAACTCGTGCCGCCTCCTGTCCTTGGGCTATTTGTATTACTTGNTTGACGCGTGCCGCTGCTACAATATACCTATCGGAACTCGTGCCGCCTCCTGTCCTTGGGCTATTTGTATTACTTGGGTTATCGCTGGAAGAATGTTCTGGTCATCGCCTTCGCCTCCCTCAGCAATACTCGAGTTGCTAGGAACCTTCTGGATCGGTCCAGCTGATCTGCATAAGCCGCGACGGGCCTCGGAGTCGAGAGTCTGAAGCCTTGTAGGGCGTTAAGTGCCAGGTGTGCGACGCAAGCGAAGAGACGAGCTGCGACGACGGTGGCCAGCATCTGTGCAGTGGAGAGAGACTGGCCGCCGGGACTGTGGGACTGGATGCCTAACAGCCATTTGAAATTATGGCAAGAGACATTTCGATTGAATATGTGCGGCTTAAGTGACGGTGGCAAGTACAGGGACAGTGATAAGGAATTAGTATTGAGATTGGCATTAAATACTGCGCTCACTAGGAATAATATGTGTTAATAGTAGACATAGGTAGTTCAATGATGTAAATAATACCTGTGTGTATTTTTACAGTATTATAAATAAATTTCAACAATTATATTCAGTTATTTAGCTTATTGTGTTTTTACACAACAAAACATTTCAGTTATTGCACTATCAAAAATAAATCTACATAAGAAACTGAAAAAAAAAAATAGTTTACAAAATTTGCATGGTTTAGCAAATAACAGTGAACACTAAGCAAGTAACTGTTGGCAACGCAGCTATAACAAGTTTCGTTTCAGAAAAATTCAAAATATAATAATCAGTAGACAAATATTTTATTTTACCACATCAAAAAAGGTGGANATTGACGCGTGCCGCTGCTACAATATACCTATCGGAACTCGTGCCGCCTCCTGTCCTTGGGCTATTTGTATTACTTAGGTTATCGCTGGAAGAATGTTCTGGTCATCGCCTTCGCCTCCCTCAGCAATACTCGAGTTGCTAGGAACCTTCTGGACCGGTCCAGCTGATCTACATAAGCCGCAACGGGCCTCGGAGTCGAGAGTCTGAAGCCTTGTACGGCGTTAAGTGCCAGGTGTGCGACGCAAGCGAAGCGACGAGCTGCGACGACGGTGGCCAGCATCTGTGCAGTGGAGAGAGACTGGCCGCCGGGACTGTGGGACTGGATGCCTGACAGCCATTTGAAATTATGGCAATAGACATTTTGATTGAATATGTGCGGCTTAAGTGACGGTGGCAAGTACAGGGACAGTGATAAGGAATTAGTATTGAGATTGGCATTAAATACTGCGCTCACTAGGAATAATATGTGTTAATAGTAGACATAGGTAGTTCAATGTTGTAAATAATACCCGTGTGTATTTTTACAGTATTATAAATAAATTTCAACAATTATATTCAGTTATTTAGCTTATTGTGTTTTTACACAACAAAACATTTCAGTTATTGCACTATCAAAAATAAATCTACATAAGAAACTGAAAAAAAAAATCGTTTACAAAATTTGCATGGTTTAGCAAATAACAGTGAACACTAAGCAAGTAACTGTTGGCAACGCAGCTATAACAAGTTTCGTTTCAGAAAAATTCAAAATATAATAATCAGTAGACAAATATTTTATTTTACCACATCAAAAAAGGTGTACATTTTTGATCACCGTGACAAATCTGGCCAGCCGCAAAACAATTCTTAAAAAGGAAGACACGTCTTCCTTTCGCTGAAAGTCTGGTAATCCTATTCGGAGCATGCCAGCCAGTGCGTCCTTCAAAGCGTTTGTACCTAAGGGCACAAACATTTTTTTTTTTTCAAGGGCTGATTTTAAGTGCTGCATTAACGGCGAACAAGCTACACAACAGTCGTAGCATATCTCAAGCGCATCTGCAAAAGCTTATGGTGTTTATTCTGGTCATTAAACTTTCTAAAGGCTTCGTCTAAATGAAACTATGTCGTACCTGTAAAGTAAGGAGATAAAGAGAACCCATGGCACCTCGTTCCAGTTTGACAAAGCAGCCATAGTAGGTTTCCTTACTGTACTCCGAATTACACAATTACCAAACCTTCAATGCTCTTGGCAATTTATTACTACGCCTTTTCGGAAAAATTGTGCATTCGTTTTACATCGCACCATTACCTACATGAAGGCTGCACGCAAAGTAATCTGATGGCAGTGGACTAGTACAAGGCCATCGACTAATCACGGACGTTTGCGGTCGCGCTGGAGCAAAACAAGGGGTTCACATTACCGCGATACGACACTCCTTGAAGCTCTCGGCGGTTTATTCTTTGGCCTCGGGCGATGGCTCTGGTGTTCCAATGAGCGGACCCATCTCGGTAGTAGCCATTACTGTGATGTAAGAAAATAAAAGGCTATGGTGGCTATGGTGTATG
The DNA here is from genome assembly GCA_002778355.1 of Clitarchus hookeri. Taxonomy (NCBI): domain Eukaryota; kingdom Metazoa; phylum Arthropoda; class Insecta; order Phasmatodea; family Phasmatidae; genus Clitarchus; species Clitarchus hookeri. Next base: position 43,277 of record NQII01000704.1, read on the forward strand.
CTCCCGGGGACACCCATTTCAAGAAATTACTCCATTTCTCGCCGAGACACTAATGGTCGAAGATAAAGGAGCAAGGTAGAGGAGGAGAACTTATTTGGAACGCAATACTTTCTTATGTCTCCCAAAGCATTTAGCTACCAAAAAAAAAACACTGCACCGACATTTTAACGCTCTAAGACAATGAACACAAAATAAGAGAGGTGTGTACACTGTTACAATTTTCCAAAGTCTTTGGGCATAACCAGGTTCCTTACGGTACGGGGGTCTTAATAAAATAAAATAAAAAATATTTTCATAATTTATATTAAAACAATTTTTAAAAATACTTTAAATTTAATATTTACACAATAATGGCTAACACTTGCTATGTGCAACTAGTGTTTACATAGTCGTCCGTCGCCTCACAGAAATAAAGACAATCAAATAGTTAAGATCAGTCTATAAACCGTTTAACACCTATTGAATTACTACTAAAAATTGCGTATTTGATATCCGACTGTTTTAGTGTTAACAATCAAGTCTGTAGCACTCGTTCATTCTGGCCCACCTAATTTCAGTTCAGAAATCACCAGTTTCTCGTGTCCGGAATGTTTAGTAGCACCCCGAACGTGCCCACCCCACTCATCGGATATCTTGCTCTCCGCAGCATTCGCACTCTCTCGCTCGTAGCCGCGCATACACATGCACATACTCTCTCTGTCGTCTGCCGCAATCTCCGGCGTCCTCCGTCGCCGGCCCCCTTCCTCGACGTCCTTCGATGATCCGATTTCAGTTCACCATTCACCGCACTTCGCCAGATGGCCAACACAGACTGCCGACCATCCGGATGCGGCAGTATTTATAGGAGCAGGCACCCTGACCGAGACCGTTCTTCACACATCGGGTTGTGCCAATGGAGACGATCAGAAGGTTCATGCAATAGCCCGCAGCCGCCGACCACTCCAGAAGATAAGGAGAGTGCGGTGACTCCAGTTCAGGTTGGCTATCAATCATTCCCCGCCCGGCAGGGTGTGCCTGAGGAGGGGTGGGTCATGATGGCCTACTCCCTGCTGCGCCGAGACTAGCCGCGCTCACCCATTAACAAAATATGTGGTAGACTTATCTCGCTGGCTGCGCACAACCAATCTCCGTGTCCTAACATTGAACTACTTTTCTGCCAATATGGCTAGCAAAAACGGTGTGGATTCGATTTGACGTTAGAACACTGCTTAGTAAACAAATGCTTTGAGATGTTTTTATAATTTGAATGACAGTCGAGCGATAATCCTACCAGTATTTTGAGGTATGTAGGCATTCTGCCGCAGTAACCCTTTGTCGGGTAGCCGCTCCTAACCTTCGGCGGATAGGATTTCTACGTTTAACTGAAAAATACTCGGAGTTACTGGCCCCGTTCTCTCAGATGACTCGGGGTGCATTGAACCTCCCAGATAGTAAAGGTGACCGATATAAAAGTGTGACAGGCCTCCGAGCCGAAGAGTTGTTGAATGGATGAGTGGCTGAGTTCCGAGCGATAGAAGACGAACGGAGAGAGAAGTGACCAGCGGAAGGGAAATCTGCGACTGCGAGTATCAAGCAGTGAAGAATGTGTCTGGCAGACTGGACTATTGGACTAAATATGTGAGTGAAAGACGTTACAATGATGGCAACAGATAGACTGAACATGGGTTAATGATGGTATGAGTTAATTGACAGGCGTCCATGTAACACTGGTGTCAGAAGTGGAATGGAGTTAATTATTAAATAATATGTTGTAAATAAAGTTATGCTATAGACAAGTAGTTAGTGTTTTCATACTAATTAATCAATTGGAATAACTGTTTCTGAAAATAATTAAGACTGTTCTATACAATCATAACTGTGAATGTTAACTTAGGGATTAGGTAGCCAAGTTAATTCAAGTGTTAATAGATAACAAAATTAGTAGTGCGAACGAAGCTGTAAATACTGAAATTAGTAGTGTGAAAGAAATGTAAATGAAATTGTAAATATCCAAATTAGCAGTGTTAAAGGAAGTGTAAATGAAATTGTAAATAGTGTAAACGAGAATGGAAATAGCCACATAATTAGTATAAATGAAAATGTAGAAAGGAAAATACAACGCATTAGCGAGTTTGTGAACACAAGAATTGACTCCGTGGACAAGAAAATACAGTGTAAACAACATGATGGACAGTGTAAATGAAATAGTGAACGCTGCAAACGACAGGATGGACAGTGTAAATAAAAAAGTGGACAGTGTGAATGAAAAAGTGGACAGCATCGAGAATTAATTGAAACAGAAGATCAGTGCATTAGAGAAGGAATAACACGTATATCTTCTGCAAAGGAGTTTCAGTACCCCCATACCGGCAGCCGAGAAAAGTGGTGAAGCAGTTCAAGACGAAACCAATACAGCAATCTCGGAGGAGAGTAAGAAGATCTGCGGCATTAGGGTCGCATAGCCTGGAGTGGGGAAGGGGGGTCTCAATTAAGCCCGCCCCTTACGATGGCCAGATTTCTTGGCGGGAGTACCAACACCAGTTTGAAATAGTCGCCACTCTAAATGGCTGGACAACCGAACAGCAGGCTTACTACCTCACGGCTGTCCTGAGAGGCCCCGCACTGAACATACTACAATCTCCGCCAGCGCGACATCGACTGGAGAACCCCACACTGCTGTCGGCCTTGGAGCTATGTTTTGGCGATCGGTACCTACGACATGCCCACCATGCACAGCTGCGAAGCCGCACCCAGCGACCAGGGGAGCCACTGCAGGAGCTATGGCAAGACATTGTGCGGCTCTCCCACCTATCTCTGGAAGGGTGTCCCGAGGAGGCGGTGTGACGTCATCGCAGTCGGCTTTTTCATCGATGCCATCGCCGGCACAGAGGTACGGCAAGTGGTACATCTGGCTGCACCCCACAATATGCAGGACGTCCTGGCCCAAGCACTGGAGGTGGAGTCAGGAAGACAGGTGGCCGCATCCCGACGTCCGGTACGGGCAGTAACGCGGGAATGAAGACGACGAAGAGTGTATGAAGAAGACACTGAAGGAACTGCAGATGTCTGTGAAGGACATCAGTTCCAGGGTCCATGCTACAGAGCTTCGTCGCCTGCCACCCAAAATGCCTGAGTGTTGGTCATGTGGACAACAGGGGCACCTGGGGACCNTGCTACAGAGCTTCGTCGCCTGCCACCCAAAATGCCTGAGTGTTGGTCATGTGGACAACAGGGGCACCTGGGGACCTACTGCCCATAACAGCAGCAGAAGCAGCAGCGAGAAAAGAGGCAGGGAGAGGCAGGTGAGAATACAGCACGTTCGGAAAACTTGTAAACACCTATCTTGAGCGGCGAAGGTCTGAGACTGCTGGAGGGAAGGCCGCAATGTTCTTACATGTACGCTCGGTGAACCAGGATTGAGATGCAATACTGGCGGAGGGGAGCTTGAATGAAGTATCTGTATGGTCGTCGATACTGGGGCGATAATAACAGTAGTAAGACCAGACATCCTCAGGTCCTCCCCCCAGCGATCGCTCGACAGCATGGAACGGTGCTATTTGGCTACAGTAACAGGTGAGATCACACCAGTTATCGGTAGGAGAAAGGTGATCTTATAGCTTGGTGACCTTAGCATAGAGCACGATGTTTACATTGCAGAAATAGAGGATGAATGTATTTTGGGGCTTCATGTACTACGTAGGCTGGTGTACTGTATCGATACTCGACTTGGTATGCTAAGGGTAGGCAGTACAGAGTTGGTGATGTCAACAAGGCATGATTTGTTATCCCCAATTAGTTGCCCAGTAGTACCTGGTCAACCCACAATGCTGCCCGCTTCTAGTGAAATTGTCATTACAGGCACATTTCAAGGCAAATTTGTCAGGTGTTTGCATCCAATTGAGCCAGAATATAGGATTGGTGTCCTATCAGGTAAATTTGTGGTAGCAAGGACTTTGGTCTCTTCTAATTCTGACAGTTTTCCAGTTCCTTCTCATGTGGACCAAATGACCTTGGAAGGACTAATGTTACCTGCCATCACTTATCTGCTTCCAAGGATAGATGACACATTCAACAGCCTATCAGGTTCACAATGGTTTTCTACTTTGGATATGAAGAGTGGATACTGGCAGTGCGTGGTGGTTTCAAAGGACCAAGAGAAGGCTGCATTGTGTCCAAGCGAAAGTAACCTGGCAGTTCAAAGTTATGCCTTTTGGACTATGTATTGCCCCTGCTACCTTCGGACGCCTGATGGAAAAAGTTTTGCAGTTAGATATATGTTGGGTTTACCTAGATGACATTGTGACAGAAAGGCCATTTGAAGAACACCTATCACTTTTAGACTCTGTATTCCAGAAAGTGGCCGCAGCCAACTTGAAACTGGTTCCTAAGAACATCTGTGCCTAAAGAAAATAAATTTCTTGGGACATGTAGTGTTGGCCCATGGAATCGAAACAGATTCCGAGAAGACCAGTGCAACTAGAAATTTGCCGACACTAACTGACAAAACTGAAGTGCAGAGTTTTCTGGGATTATGTGCCCATTACCGTCGATCTGTACCTGGGTTCGTCACGATCGTCAATCCATTACATCAACTGACTGAGACGAAAAGGAGATTTCATTGAACCACTGAGTGTGAAAATGCTTTTAGTAAAGTAAAGGAAATTCTGATATCTCCACCAGTCCTAGGTTTCCCGAAAATTGAGGGTGTATTCATTTTCGACACTGATGCTAGTGACATAGGCATTGGAGCTGTATTATCTCAGGTTTAAGATGGGAAGGAAAGACCACTAGAATACTTCAGTAAGGTATTATATAAGCCTGAGAGAAATGACTGTGTTACACGCAGAGACCTTCTAGTCATGGTGAAGGCAATTTCACACTTCCACCCCTACCTTTATCACAGACATTTTATTCTAAGAACCAACTATGCTTCATTGCACTTGATACTAAATTTCAATAACCCCGAAGGTCAAATAGCCTGGTGGATACAGCATCTTCAAGAATATGAATTTGAAATACAGCACAGATCTGGACACCATCACAACAATGCAGATGCACTTTCTAGGAGGCCATGTGAGCCATTTTGTCGTCATTGCAAATGCCAGGAAGAAAAGAGTGGTGAATCGCTGAAGGTACAGAGGACAAGTTTTCAAGGTTCTCTATCTTGTANTGCAAATGCCAGGAAGAAAAGAGTGGTGAATCGCTGAAGGTACAGAGGACAAGTTTTCAAGGTTCTCTATCTTGTGATGGGGCACCTACCTGGAGTGATGAGGGTATTAAGCAAGATCAGCTGAATGATCCAACTTTGCAGCCATTACTAAAGTGGAAAGAAGCTGGCTGTCGGCCAAAATGGGAAGAGATATCTAGCCTGAGTGCAGCAGTCAAAGCATACTGAGCACAACGGAATTCCCTCGTACTGAAGAATGGCATACTTTACAGAAACTGGGAAAATAATTATGGAAAACACATGCGTTTACAGTTGGTCCTTCCAGAATGTAGGGTTCCAGAAGTCTTAAAGGAACTGCATAATGCAGCAGTCAGTGGTCACTTTGGTGTTAATAAGACCATTGACAGTTAGACTGAGATTATACTGGCTTCATTGTAGAGAGGGTGTTGAGAAGTGGTGCCGATTGTGCGACACCTGCACTGCGAGGAAGGGTCCAAGGACCAGAGGACAAGGCCATCTCCAGAAATACAATGTTGGAGCCCCATTCGAGAGGATGGCAGTAGATATTCTGGTTCCCTTGCTTTCAGAAAGAGAAAGATAATCGATATCTCCTGGTTGCCCAATATTACTTTACTAAGTGGCATGAGGTAATCCCCCCTCCCCTTCCCAAACCAAGAAGCACATACTGTGGCTGGGGCACTCACAGAGTATGTCTTCTCGAGGTTTGTGGTGCCACTAGAACTCCATTCTGATCAGGGAAGAAACTTTGAAGCTGCAGTGTTCCAGGAGGCAACAAAGATTTTGAAGATGAAAAAGACAAGGACTGCAGCCTTAAACCCTCAGTCGTATGGAATGGTCGAAAGGCTTAACAGCACTCTTGAGAACTGCCCGAAGCTACAGAAACATTGGGAAGGTCCCTACAGGATTCTGGAGAAGATCAACGATGTGGTCTTTCAGATTTTTCGTCAAGGCTCTCGGGCGAAGCCGAAGGTTGTCCACATCGACAGACTGGCAATCTACAAAGAACCGGATGTTGTAGGGACTGTTCGTCCAGAACAGACTTGAGAATGGGGCAGTGTTGCGTATCGCTAGTCTGCGCTGTTGACCTTGGTCCACCCTGCGCGAGCGGGCGGGCGGAAGAGAAGTACACAGTAGTGATAAGTGGGGCGGCAAGTCAATGGGATGTTTGAATGACAGTCGAGCGATAATCCTACCAGTATTTTTAGCTATGTAGGCATTCTGCCGCGATAACCCTTTGTCGGCTAGCCGCTCCTGACCTTCGGCGGATAGGATTTCTGTGTTTAACTGAAAAATACTCTGCGTTACTGGCCCCGTTCTCTCAGATGACTCGGGGTGCAATGAACCTCCCAGATAGTAAAGGTGACAGATATAAAAGTGTGACAGGCCTCAGAGCCGAAGAGTTGTTGAATGGATGAGTGGCTGAGTTCCGAGCGATAGAAGACGAACGGAGAGAGAAGTGACCAGCGGAAGGGAAATCTGCGACTACGAGTTTCAAGCAGTGAAGAATGCGTCTGGCAGACTGGACTATTGGACTAAATGCGCGAGTGAAAGACCTTATAAATTATGGCAACAGATAGACTGAACACGTTTTAAAGATGAGTATGAGTTAACTGACAATAACTAAACAGAGACATAAAAAAGGACGTTAATTAGAGATGAAATAGACATTAAATATTGCGCTCACTGTTAAATAAAATGAGTAATTGTGGAGACCGATAATTTAATGCTGTAAATAATATATGTATAAATAAATTAGAAATCAAATTTAGTTTAATTTTATTAAAACCTCCATCCCTTACGAACTCAGANATAATATATGTATAAATAAATTAGAAATCAAATTTAGTTTAATTTTATTAAAACCTCCATCCCTTACGAACTCAGTTATGTCCCGCAGGCGTCCATGTAACAATATGTAATTTTAAAATAAAAATATAAACAAACATGTTCATTATTCCTGATCATGACTTTGACAGGTGTGTTTTTTTTGGGGTAGGTCAATGTTGGGTACATGTGCAGAAGTCGAATAAGTGGTATTTTCTGATAAACTGCTAAAGTTCTACTTCCAGGATATTCTTCCGCCTCATGCAAACAAAGCTTACCCGAGTCTAGAAAATGTCACTAAAAGAACGTCTATATATTTTCTTCCTGTTTTATTCGTATTAATTATAAATAAAATATAATAAGAGATAAAATACAATAAATCGTTCCATTTAACCAAACACAGGGTACTTTTATGTTAACACAAGCATAAAACGCTTGTGATACACGAAATATAAAGGAAACAAGCAAACACATAATACATGGGGTGATTTTTCAAACGTTTGATTTAAAGAGTGAAAAAACCACGAATACACTATATCAATACTTACTACTAATAAACTTTCAAAACTATAAAAAAATATGCGAAATGATGACCTTTAATAAATATATATCACTAAAATACTAATTTCTAATAAATGGTGCACCAACATGAACTAAAATGTCAACATGCACAATGCAACATTTCATGCAACAAAAAAAACTTATCCGCGGGAACAACGACGGTCTAATATTACGACGCTTCGAGAACGAGGATCCGTTGGTTCAAATGGAAATTTTTTTCAAGTGGCTTATATGGGCTGTAAATATTTTACTAATATTCCTGTCTGGGTTGGTGGTGGTGGTGGTGGTGGTGGTGGTATATTTTGTAGTTTTCCTACTAATGAGCAATGTTAAATATCGACGCGCTTACAATTTGCAATAATTTTTCTGGTTAACCAAATTTAGCACAAAGTGTCAAGATCACAATTTTACTGCTCTCCGATTCGCACTGCAAGGGCAATTTTTTTAAGGCAAGCATATAACTGTAGGGAATCTAGAACTAGAACATTTGCTCCAAATTAAAAATTAATGTTACGCGCGCAATCTCTCTCGCGTCCGGAGCGCGTGGTCCGGTGCTATTTTGGACGGGTGTTGATATGGGGGGGGGAGGAGACTGACCCACCTCCACTCCTCTTTCTCCCTAGACGGTGTGCTTCGGGCGGCCGGGGGAATTATTGACAGCTGACCTGGCTGGCGTCCCAGAGCCCCTCCACCTACTTGCTGGAGAAACCAATGTCTTGGAGAATGCGCAAAAAATATTCTGGGAACTAGGACCCTCGGCGCAACGCGGCATTTAGAGAAATTTCTGGGCGATGACCTACGACCCAATAAATATCGCAGCAACCCGGGGGTCGGAAGTCTTGGGTAAAAGTCTTTTGCTGAGTGCGGTAACCGGGTGAAGACGGGTGCGGCGAAGGACATCGAAGAAGAGGACGAACGACGACGGGAGATTGCGAGACGACGGCGGACGGAGCGTGAAACTCTACAAGTGAAGGCTACTGTGTAGGAGAGCGCTCGGAAATCTCTATATCATTACGGACTAGTGGGGCCTGGACTAAATTGAGATGGGACTGTACGGAATTAAGTGTCCGTGCATTTTTAATCAATTAATAAATGTAAAATTAAAAGCCCGTGCAATTTAAAGCTATTTCGAAAGTATTTTGTCTACCAAATTCCATTAGATGTTAGGTTCAAATAGAGTGCTATGTATTGCACTAACATGAGCAAGAAATCTCTCACCGAATGAAGACTACTTTCGGCATGAACCAAGTCAACTGATGCTATTTGTAGGGATCATTCCAGGGATATTTCTCTCTTGCGAGAATGCGTCCAGCAAAGTACCATAACTGTGTAAACGTCGGGTACCCAGATAATTATATTCGATTTTAATCGTCTACATCCTTTACAGAATGAGGATCATAAAGGCAATCTCGCACGTCTCTCAGATAGCAAGCACACTGTAATCCATATCTACGCAAAATAGATTATTTGCGCTGTATCCGGAGACGTTAGGATCCCTCGAGGCATGTTCTGACCCGAACCCTGTAACCTCAGCTGTGTTATACACTGTTCACGTTGAAAACCGGACATTAAGAGTATACATATGAAGTTTAAAGCACATATTCTTCAAGTGCGGCTCATACTTCAGCATGTGCGTGTCATGTAGAAAGCAGGCCTGACATACTGATAAGTACGAACGTATTTTATTTTGTGTAGCGTCCTTCAGACAAGAAGATTGCGGGAAGTATGAAGGAGTAGTAATCCCCATTTGCATTAGTTTCACATTTTCGTTTTATAAAAAATCTTACGTTTTTCACTTTAATTTGTACATTAAATAAAAATATGTATGCGCTATATTATTTATTTATTCGCCCAATAAAATGTTAATTTCGAGTGGTGTGCTATTGGTTAACATAAGACGAGAGCATTCATTATAAGAACAGCACTCCTCTGTTTCGTTGAACAAACGTCAGCACGAGAACGTCTACATGGCAATATTGTCATGTAGNGCTCGGAAATCTCTATATCATTACGGACTAGTGGGGCCTGGACTAAATTGAGATGGGACTGTACGGAATTAAGTGCCCGTGCATTTTTAATCAATTAATAAATGTAAAATTAAAAGCCCGTGCAATTTAAAGCTATTTCGAAAGTATTTTGTCTACCAAATTCCATTAGATGTTAGGTTCAAATAGAGTGCTATGTATTGCACTAACATGAGCAAGAAATCTCTCGCCGAATGAAGACTACTTTCGGCATGAACCAAGTCAACTGATGCTATTTGTAGGGATCATTCCAGGGATATTTCTCTCTTGCGAGAATGCGTCCAGCAAAGTACCATAACTGTGTAAACGTCGGGTACCCAGATAATTATATTAGATTTTAATCGTCTACATCCTTTACAGAATGAGGATCATAAAGGCAATCTCGCACGTCTCTCAGATAGCAAGCACACTGTAATCCATATCTACGCAAAATAGATTATTTGCGCTGTATCCGGAGACGTTAGGATCCCTCGAGGCATGTTCTGACCCGAACCCTGTAACCTCAGCTGTGTTATACACTGTTCACGTTGAAAACCGGACATTAAGAGTATACATATGAAGTTTAAAGCACATATTCTTCAAGTGCGGCTCATACTTCAGCATGTGCGTGTCATGTAGAAAGCAGGCCTGACATACTGATAAGTACGAACGTATTTTATTTTGTGTAGCGTCCTTCAGACAAGAAGATTGCGGGAAGTATGAAGGAGTAGTAATCCCCATTTGCATTAGTTTCACATTTTCGTTTTATAAAAAATCTTACGTTTTTCACTTTAATTTGTACATTAAATAAAAATATGTATGCACTATATTATTTATTTATTCGCCCAATAAAATGTTAATTTCGAGTGGTGTGCTATTGGTTAACATAAGACGAGAGCATTCACTATAAGAACAGCACTCCTCTGTTTCGTTGAACAAACGTCAGCACGAGAACGTCTACATGGCAATATTGTCATGTAGNTATAAGAACAGCACTCCTCTGTTTCGTTGAACAAACGTCAGCACGAGAACGTCTACATGGCAATATTGTCATGTAGACGTTCTCGTCCTGACGTCTGTTCAACGAAACAGATCGTGAAGGAAGCCTACGGGGACGCCGGATCAACAAGTTCGCATAGGGAGCGCGGAGGACCTTGTGCCTCAACGACACGGACGAGATCCGGGTCAGTGAGGGGCCTATCGACCCGGCCTGGGCCACCACCGCGTGGTGAATACCCTACACAACCTGCCCCCCCTCCATATATGGCATCCATACCTCCCCATCCAGTCCACAGAGAGTCCACCTACGCACGCCGATACTGGAGACTCCAGCCATGTCCAAACTAACACATTGTACCGAAAAAACATGGCCACGTTATCCGTCGAACACAGTTATACGCGCTGTTCACGGTTAACACAGTACTTTTGCACAGATGCCAGCCGCATTGTGCAAAACACATTTTTTGTGGGAAATTTCCCTTTTTTAAGGAAAATTCAGGAAATTTTTATGGAAATTCTAATGATTTTGAAAGTTTTCGAAGGTGAAAAGGGAAATTTTGAGGGAAAAACGGGGAAAAAGACGTCATCCAAGATACCCGCCGTAGTGCCCCGGCACTGCAACCTGCATCCTTCCGGGTGAACATTACCATTGGATTCGTAGTTTGTTTACAAAGGTAATTTTCTTCACCGACATAAAAGCTGTGGCGGAGGGATACATCGTAGCCGCACTTTTCGAGAACTGTCAAAATTTACTGAAGTTATATGAAACGGAGAATACTAGTTGTTTGTTTATAAACTTCCACGTTTCACATGCATTAAATACAAAAATCTGCCTTAAACTTTTTTTAATGTTTTGGGCGTCACACTATGGCGATGGATGAAAATGCAGCTTCAATGACGTCATAGCATGACATCTGTTATTCCTACCTCCATGCATGAAACCATGCTTTGTTTATTTTTGCCGAAATGTCCGTTCCGAGCCGAGCGAAACAAGAGTTTTACACGGTAGAAGTTAGTGTACAATCTTCAGCCACACTCGGCGGGTGCACAGGCAACTATTTGGTTCACTGTAACTATGAAATCCAAGCTTGTAACTGCTAGCCAGTAACTTATCTGTTTTAAAAAAAAGCGTATTAATATGTAGCCTACGTAGCTTTATTAATATTGACCATTACAACAGTTAGATCTTAGCTTNTTAAAAAAAAGCGTATTAATATGTAGCCTACGTAGCTTTATTAATATTGACCATTACAACAGTTAGATCTTAGCTATGTATTTTCAATATTTGAAAATTATCTGAAGTCGCAACATAATTTCATCAACTGTTTGTGTAAAAAAAAGTCCGAAAATTTTACTCACGCCAAAAATTAAGTTTGGGTTCATTTACAGAGACATTACTACTACTCTACNAAAAAAAGTCCGAAAATTTTACTCACGCCAAAAATTAAGTTTGGGTTCATTTACAGAGACATTACTACTACTCTACCAGCACTTTTATAAAATTTTGAGTCACATATGATTATATTTGAAAATAGCCTGTATTAAATGTTTGTTATGTGGGCGATGTTTTAAATCATTAATACGTTTTCAACCGTAATTCAAAGGTTTCATCGTCAATAACATTTTGCCTTTGTCGTATTTTAAAGGTATCTCAATGAGTTTCGACCTCAAGGACGTATGATCAAAACTGAGGCATACTTCAGCGATTAGTTTCAAGTAGTGGCCACGGGGAGCGCCCTACGATCTGAAACTGCAATGTGACTGGTCATATTCGGAAAGGTGGTAATGGAACTTACCACAGAAAATTAGACATGTCGCATTAACAAGTCTGGTTTGAAATCCGATCGTACAAGGCGACAAATTGCGACGGATATAACAGCTTCTATGGCAGACCTTGCACCAGCTATACGGAATCTGGTACCGTGTATTATGGCAATCAGCGATCACTGCCATGGGCGGACCACGCGTTTCTGAACAAGGCCGCTGGCAAGAATAGCAGGTTATAAATCCGGAAGGATAAGAATCTGCTGACGAGATTACAGAGCTGCAATACGGCTTCCCGCCGCGTCACACGCCACACACACACACGCTCCAAGGTTACGACAGAGCGACTGTCGAATAACAGTAATGTATAATATTACGGTTATAATTATAGGTCAGCTACAAAAAACAGGGACACTTAAAAATGTAAACTAGGAACAAATATCCCAGATATTAAATAATACATGTTTGTTAAATAAAAATGGCACCCAATAAATAGTGTAAACAGTTTTAAAGATTGTCATCCACGTTAGCCAAACCTTACCCTTCAATACTATAAAATTATTTTCTCTTCCGCCATTTTCCATAACATTATTAAAATGCGAAACAAACTCAGTTTTTTTGAACACCTGTCAGTAGTCCACAGATCACTACCACGCGCGTAATTGTTGTATTCTCTTGGTAATCATCCATTTTGCATTAAGTTTCTGTAGAAATTAATAACGAAATGTATCGAAATAAGACCCTTAATTCGTCATGTATCNATCCATTTTGCATTAAGTTTCTGTAGAAATTAATAACGAAATGTATCGAAATAAGACCCTTAATTCGTCATGTATTACAGGCGATCAATCAAAGCTGTGCATCCGAACACCGAGAATCTTGAGTTCGAATCCCGCGCTAAGCCATGCATATATATGCCACTTTTAGGTTAAAACACAAAATATATGGCGTTAAAGAACCTAATTAAACCACTTTTTTTTTTGTGCGCGGATTTTTTATGTCCAGAATACATGAAACTCTTTGTCGGCACTACTCGTGACCTTGTTTTCTCCTTCGGCAGGTCTGGCTTGGCTCTGGAACTGTGTCGCAATTGTGTTGGAGAGAGCATTGTGGCGCCTCTAACGAGGCAGTTCACTACCCCGCCTGTTCGCCCCTTTCCCACCCAAGTGTCTGCCCTCGTTTTCGTGAGGGTGCTCTATATAATAGCAGTGTGCCACCACCCGAGGTGTAGACCACTCCAAGCATAGTCTATTCGCGATTTCTTCACACTTTTTTAATTAAACCTTTGAAAAATCACTTAATGTATGACGTTTTGGTTGTTTCCCAAAATATGCCATGTATGACAAGCGTTTTATCATTCTGTTAACATAAAAGTACATATTTGTTCTTAACTTGAACATCTGATTATGTTTTATCTATTAATTATAAAAATTTAATTTATAATTAATATAAATTAAAACAGTGAGAAAATAGGTGTGTTGGTAATGTCTAGTAACAAATAGTTCTTATGCAAAATATTATTACACTGAGTGTGCACGAGTGCGGTCCGCTGTCCCTTTGGTGTAATTTTCTAGCTTTGTTTGCATAAGGCGGAGGAATATGCTGGAAGTAGAACTTGAGCAGGGCTTCAGAAAAGTGTGAAGTAACCGTAAGTGGATGATAATAGTAACGTCCGCCATCTGCTTGTGCGTAGTTTTGTATTAAATTTTGATTTATGAGGTATTTGTGCAAAAAGTCGTATGTTATTTTAATAGGAAATTTCGATACGTCGAACACNTATAATAGTAACGTCCGCCATCTGCTTGTGCGTAGTTTTGTATTAAATTTTGATTTATGAGGTATTTGTGCAAAAAAGTCGTATGTTATTTTAATAGGAAATTTCGATACGTCGAACACAACACTTATGTCAATTAACGATCTTCTGTGTGAAGGAATAAATGCACCATATTCTCTGAATGCGTTCCTTTCTTGTGGGCATGAGGCGTATTACCTGCGAGCATTTCAGGTATTCGCACTTATTAAGGAGAAGCGTACGAAACAGCTTGACGTTTTTATAACGGCAGAAAGAATAATTTTTAACTCTTTTGCTTTACTGTTGACAAATCAAACCAAAACATATATTTATATGACCACTGATGGGTTAACCATATTTGAAAAACAGAAAAAAAAAAAACGTGTCCGTGTTTACAGTGTTGATTACAATATGTATTACTTTTTTTATGCAGTGGACACATACGAGCAGCTTATGTAAACACCAGCTGAAAGTCACATGGAAATGTTTATTTTGATAGCGGAAAGATACACAGCCGGAAGACTGAAAGGAGAAACTTAGCAGGGCTTTCAACAGTGCTCACTTCATTACGAAACCCCACACAATGCGGTAGATACGGAAGAGTGTACGATATGGTCGGTAAAAAGAGCGTGTTGAAAAGGCCTCTGGGCATGCATCATTCATCGCGGCTGAGTATTTCGGGCCGTACACAACGATATATTTTCCGCCGCGATCAATGCTTTCCACTTTCCCGCTCCGCAACCCGCACCACAACGGACAACTTTCTAACCCTACAACACAGCACTAAGAGCCACACTGGCACGGACATCAAATGCTTTCTCGCCCCTACGCGCTAAGGCTCTTTCCGCAAGCAACGCGCCTGTTCAAGACTTCCAGCGATGACATGTTGGAGATCAGTGATGACGACCCCAAGCAAATACTTGTTACACAGGGAGTAAAGCACCGTACACACAATCTCCAATTCCCTACGCATGCATAATTAAATATTCGACATACGACAGAATTTCAATCACGAAATTCTGTGACGTAACCACGGTCGTGCGTACACACAGTCATCGGCCGCTTACGTACAAATTTCAAACTCAGAAACTTGAAAAGATTACTTGTACTGTAGGTGTCGTAATACATAAAAAATATCTTGTGAAAACTGCTAACTTTCCAACGATACAAATTAAATAACTATCGAAGAAAAACTACGTTTTCCCCGTATTATTGCTGGTAACAACAATATTTATAAAGACAAAACAAAAACAATATTTTCTTTATTTTCGAAACAGTCGTGGCAGCTCTTTCTGCGTACTGCGTATGCGCACTAAAGGACACTGCTACGTAAAATATGACTGCCAATTAAGTACGAAATTATTGCTGCTGCCATGATAGTTAGGGTTCCATTTTATTTGCACTCAGTTACAGAGGTGTAACCATCGAGACCAGTTCTGCCAGCAAACATGATCAAACATGGCGGTGGTGGTGGTGGTGGAGAGATTTGGACGACTCTTAACATCGTGGTCTTGAGAGCAGATGAAGGTGAAACGAGAAGAGTATGGAGCAGCGCCGGAATGCAAGAGAGAAGGAAACGGGATATCCCCGAGAAAACTCGTCGACCAGCGCGGCATCGCCCGGCACGATTCCCATGTGCGAAAATCCGAGTGACCCCGTCGGTAATCGAACTCGGTTCGCCTTGGTGGGAAGCGAGTAGTCTAACCACTACACCACTGCGGTCACATGATCGAATATGGTTCACAAACGAATTATAAAGAAAATGGTTTGTACCAGTAGTACGACCGCTGCCTAAAACACAGAGTGGCGTCTGGTAAGCGGCGCCTAAACATGTGAGATTGGAACTATTTTCAAACACTAGTACATATTCATAATTCCGTTGAAGTTTTTTACACTGGCGATCTGTGAGAAAAAATATGCTTTTCGCCGATGTACTTTTAACCAGGGGCGCAACAAGAGGGGGCAAGTTTATATTGCCCCCTTTTTTTCAGAGTAGTCGGAGGAGGGGCAAAGAAGATACAGTGTCTGGTCCGATTGGCATAAAGTCGAGAATAAGTATCCAATACAGCTCGGTTGTTGCTCACACAGAATTTTAAAGCAGAAGTATATTTCATGTTCCTTGTATGTTTGTCGGTTTTTATTACAGAAAAACTGAATGTTGTATTGCAGTACAAAAAACAGACTATGTTGTGCCAAACATGCAGTATTTGCAACATTGTGACGGGACTAATATACTGTATGTCACTATTGCTTATTTACCAAATAGCAGTCATGACACGCAATCTAACTGTACAATTTGCATTTGAATCTGATCTGATACATTTTTTACCCTAAAATTAAATAATGAATGACGTGGTATTTCTCAAGTACATGTGATTATTTGCAGTTTACTTAGTAGTGTGCCCTTAATACAATAGAACACTTCACTACTAAATGAAATATTTTGTAAATAGTGTGTACAGTTTAAAGAAAAGTGTCATCTAACTGCTGAGCGTTTATTCTTCATTGATGAGCATCTTACATCGCGGACAGCTACAGCAGCTGTGTTTGCCATTGGTGGAAAAAGTATTTCCATCATAACAGTTAGTTGATATGAATTGATAAAATAATTTTGTTAAATATTAATATAGGTTATTCACGGTAAAGGGAGCACTTTTAAAAGCCCTATCATTTTGAATAATAGTCAATTAATAGGTGTTAATTTTTTAATGCGGTGGAATACATACACTGTGCATTACTTACATGGCAATATTAATTTTAAAAAAAGGTGGTTAAAGGATAAAAAATGGCTGAAAGGGAAAAATAACTAGGGCCTCAAACGTGCTCACTTTACCGTGAACATCCTATACCCAAAAACCCGTTACTGAATGCAGACAGTGCATAAATACCGTGTTTTTGAATGCAAACAATTCTAACAGAGAACGGGTTTCACACTGGTGTGTTCGTGTTCGTATTGAAGAATAATAGGATAGCAGTGAAATTACTATTTTCCCCCCACTACCTTGGAAATTTCCGTTGCTGCGCCCCTCCTTTTAACGCAAAGTATCTGACAGTAGGCAATCAAAAGACTTTCAGTTCTTTACCGCCTGGAAGCCCTGGGATATGGAGCAAAGACCAGCTTTCAAGGAATGGGAGTTACGCAACGCCTATGCCAGATAACCGAGATAAACAACGAAGCCCTGGTAACTATCTGCTATCGACCCGCTGATATAATCGTGTTCACAAGCTGATCACGTACTTCCCTGACACAATGATACATAAACATGTTTTCCTAGGGGGGAAAAATACTAAAGGTCTCCCACGGACATACAAAGGAATCACATACAGAGCTTTGCCGATAAAATACACATATGGACGCGGAGAAAGAGGAAGGATTACACGTGCCTTCACTTTAAGACGACATGCACTGGATAGTTAGAAAAAAATAAACTATGTTGCTGCTGCAACGTTTGAGAGGAAAGTATTATTTTAAAAGACATTTTAAATTGGTGCAGAACTAAACACGAAAAATGAGTTCAATGTTTCAGTCATCGCTGTGACATGCTATAGGCTATTCACGGTAAAGTGAGCACTTTTGAAAGTCTCCCTATTTGAAATAATAGTCAACCTTAGACGTAAACTTCCGAGTGCGGTGGAATATACTCACTATGTTTATTACTTACATGGCAATGTTTCTTTTAAAATATGGTTAAATGATAAAAAAAATTGCCGAAAAGAACAAGTGCTAGGGTCTTAAAAAAATGCACTTTACCGTAAACAGCCTGTACCACCGACACTGCTGCCCGGCGGCCTCAGAATAACGGCGAGAACGCTGCACGTTACGGCCGCAAAAACATCGATTCAACTCAAAACTATTCTGGTCTGTCTTAAGAATTTTTTGGTCGGGGTTATTAACACCAGTTTGAATAAAAACATGTACATCCCTTCCATCTTTTATAAAACATATACGACACGCAACAACCATGATTTTTATCCCTTCCCTTAGTACTCGAATTCCGACATATTCGATCTCTGGCGGGGAAAAAATATTAATGAACAACGCAGCAAAGTACTTCGTCTGCAGAATCCATTCACTGGTTTTAAAACGATGGCCCTTCGAGCCTAACATCGTAGTTATTCCCTTCCGTCAAGTTCTCAGCATATATCTCGAGTAATTGTTTTTAACATGAACACTATTTTCGGGAACTCTTTATTTCTTCAATTCGTTTACCATGCAGCACAGGCTGGTCTGATATTTCACCGTGCTGTTTAAAAGTTGGAATTCTCTGCAGCTGCACAAACGTTCGGACAATTCGGAAAAAAAATTTGGTAGGAAATTTTCAGCAAATTCAGTACTACAGAATTGTCAAATTTTAAAAAGCTTAAAAATTATATATGCATCGAAATAGTATACGCTTGTAGAGCTAGCACGCAATAAGCAACCTAGGTAAACCAAAATTCTCAATTTTGAAGTGAATAAAAGAAATGTATATGCCTCTACGAAGACGCCTGAAACAATATGGGATGAGCCTTATTCGTGTTTTGTCATTTAACGCTAATGAGAACAGGATGGCATGGCACGTTCTTCTTTTTCCTGTGCTTATCTTGTGTTCTAGCACATGTTTCTCTGAACTGCTATAGTCACACAATTCACAAAACCTGACCTCGAACTCCAGAAAAACCAACCAATCAGAAGACACCTCGATTCGCACTGTTACAAGGGAAACGCCTTTGTCACTGTTCTATTTAAAGGCCGAAGTCAGCCGAAGTCTCACAGTCGACGACCAAAAATTTTCGGACCAAGAAGACTATTGAAGTTATACTCTTGATAAAGAAGCCAACTTTAACTTTTAGCCTCTAGAGGTCGTCTTATGTAGATCAGAAAAGGTGAATAGTTAAAAGTATTAAAATTAGTGTTATAATTAAGCTATTTTTAAATTTATGAATTCAATTCAAATTAATTGTTGAATTCGAATACTTGGCATTCCACTACGATTTAAATTGGGACGAAAAAAATTTTTAAGAAGCCTAAAAATCTGTTTNGGGGAAAAATACTAAAGGTCTCCCACGGACATACAAAGGAATCACATACAGAGCTTTGCCGATAAAATACACATACGGACGCGGAGAAAGAGGAAGGATTACACGCGCCTTCACTTTAAGACGACATGCACTGGATAGTTAGAAAAAAATAAACTATGTTGCTGCTGCAACGTTTGAGAGGAAAGTATTATTTTAAAAGACATTTTAAATTGGTGCAGAACTAAACACGAAAAATGAGTTCAATGTTTCAGTCATCGCTGTGACATGCTATAGGCTATTCACGGTAAAGTGAGCACTTTTGAAAGTCTCCCTATTTGAAATAATAGTCAACCTTAGACGTAAACTTCCGAGTGGCCACCTTATATGAGTGATACAAATAATGAATGATGGCAATGTTTCTTTTAAAATATGGTTAAATGATAAAAAAATTTCCGAAAAGAACAAGTGCTAGGGTCTTTAAAAAAATGCACTTTACCGTAAACAGCCTGTACCACCGACACTGCTGCCCGACGGCCTCAGAATAACGGCGAGAACGCTGCACGTTACGGCCGCAAAAACATCGATTCAACTCAAAACTATTCTGGCCTGTCTTAAGAATTTTTTGGTCGGGGTTATTAACACCAGTTTGAATAAAAACATGTGCATCCCTTCCATATTTTATAAAACATATACGACACGCAACAACCATGATTTTTATTCCTTCCCTTGGTACTCGAATTCCAACATATTCGATCTCTGGCGGGGAAAAAATATTAATGAACAACGCAGCAAAGTACTTCGTCTGCAGAATCCATTCACTGGTTTTAAAACGATGGCCCTTCGAGCCTAACATCGTAGTTATTCCCTTCCGTCAAGTTCTCGGCATATATCTCGAGTAATTGTTTTCAACATGAACACTATTTTCGGGAACTCTTTATTTCTTCAATTCGTTTACCATGCAGCACAGGCTGGTCTGATATTTCACCGTGCTGTTTAAAAGTTGGAACTCTCTGCAGCTGCACAAACGTTTGGGACAATTCGGAAAAAAAAATTTGGTAGGAAATTTTCAGCAAATTCAGTACTACAGAATTGTCAAATTTTAAAAAGCTTAAAAATTCTAAATGCGTCGAAATAGTATACGCTTGTAGAGCTAGCACGCAATAAGCAACCTAGGTAAACCAAAATTCTCAATTTTGAAGTGAATAAAAGAAATGTATATGCCTCTACGAAGACGCCTGAAACAATATGGGATGAGCCTTATTCGTGTTTTGTCATTTAACGCTAATGAGAACAGGATGGCATGGCACGTTCTTCTTTTTCCTGTGCTTATCTTGTGTTCTAGCACATGTTTCTCTGAACTGCTATAGTCACACAATTCACAAAACCTGACCTCGAACTCCAGAAAAACCAACCAATCAGAAGACACCTCGATTCGCACTGTTACAAGGGAAACGCCTTTGTCACTGTTCTATTTAAAGGCCGAAGTCAGCCGAAGTCTCACAGTCGACGACCAAAAATTTTCGGACCAAGAAGACTATTGAAGTTATACTCTTGATAAAGAAGCCAACTTTAACTTTTAGCCTCTAGAGGTCGTCTTATGTAGATCAGAAAAGGTGAATAGTTAAAAGTATTAAAACTAGTGTTATAATTAAGCTATTTTTAAATTTATGAATTCAATTCAAATTAATTGTCGAATTCGAATACTTGGCATTCCACTACGATTTAAATTGGGACGAAAAAAATTTTTAAGAAGCCTAAAAATCTGTTTTGTTTTCCAGGACGCCTGTATGGTGCGCCAAAACGTCCTCTGGACACTACGGTCGCTAAAATGAATTATCTTAATTCTTCCGACAGGTCTAGATGCAACGACATAACTTTGCAATACGTGCAGCATAAGTCACGCCATTACACAACTACAAGGTCTTCAAAATGTCTGTATACGAAACTAACAGACTGTAGGAACATCTAAAAAGGCGTTTCTTGGGAAATCTGGCAGGGCATCTCACAAAAGGACAAATTCGCAACAAGTCTAACAACAATCTCCAGGCTTCACGAGCAATTTGGAATAAGGCTTAAGTCTTACTAAATGTGCCAGAGCGTGTGGAATTATGCCGCTCGACACGTCGAGCTATGTAGGTCACTACTATGTATGCACTGAAGCAAAAATTCAATAAAATAGAAAATGGTGCACGAAATGCTACAAGTACGTCTGTAAACAACATAAGATAAAACATTTGTATAACTGTAATTCAGGCTCACAGGGCACGTAAAATTTTACATTAAGAGTTTGATCAAAATTTAATTACAGTCGACCTATACAAAATTATTGGTGTGTGTACAAGAATAAAAACAAATCAACATTAAGTTGCTAAGCGAGTAAAATATTTGTTAACGTGCACGAGAGCTTAAGTACAATGTGATTAACAAAATAAGTAAGACACCTTACTGAGACCTAATTTTTCTCTACGTACAGCGGTGATGTCAAACCCGCGGCCTGCCATTTCATGGAATGCGGCCTGTGGGCTTATTCGTGAAGTATAAACACTATTCCATATATATCGAAAGAAACGTTAATTCCTTTCACTACGTATGCAAATTTATATAAAAACTGGATTACAGTAGTATTATTTTTATCGATGTATTTGAGGTTTCTGTGATTTTTGNGTATGCAAATTTATATAAAAACTGGATTACAGTAGTATTATTTTTATCGATGTATTTGAGGTTTCTGTGATTTTTGCGCTTGCGTCCAGCGGATAAGTCCACAATAAGGAATACGGACCTGCAGAACAAAACGGTTGGACACCACTTACAAAGGGTTTACATAACAGAAAATGCACTGTCATTATATGTGCTATCAGTAGGTGAGGACCTGTAAAAATTAATATTTTGTAAAATTATTTTTATACAGAAAATAATTATTTTAATAGTTTAAAACAGTAAATAAAGCTAGACCAGACGCCTATGCATGCATGCATGTATGCACGTATACGAAAATACATGTCAAAGTAATTTTAAAACATTACATGTTTTTTTAATTACTATGGCTCATGCTCTTTAGTAAGTCACTCATTCTTGAAATTCTAACAGGAATTTGTTATACTAAAATCGCAGCAGCAAAAACCATAAAAATGTTTTCAACTAATTCCCCCTCACCAGTCTGAGTAATTGTATAGGCTGCATACTCTTTCCTAATAATATCATAAAGAACTCGCCCCCAACGTTTGGCTAACACTTCGAGAACATTTTGTATTGTCCTAGTCCTCCGACGCAGTTAGGCCCGTGATCAGAATACGTTAGCAAGATGTGCCATTACAAAGCAGAATCAACAATTATAACATTAAAATCAATTTTGTTAACGCAACATCTGATGCAACTCAACTGCTCTGCCTCTGACGACCTACTTTCCTCGCAAGTCCCATCCACATTTATATCTTCACGTTACAAATAGTGAGTTCCCTCATTTTCATTCACGCTATTCCCAGTAACTGAATTCAACTTTACTTTTCCCGTAGCTTAGGGTAAACGCATCCAGGATAATGATAAAGCATTTTCTACTCAACAGGGACATGACATTCTGGGTGGTATTTATATATCCAATGAATATTTTTGGTAACAGGCCACAGACACGATAAGTTACAATAACAGAAATAATTTCGGTGAGAAGACAATGTATAATTGAAAGAAAAAAATAACTGACGTTCCTTATTGCCAGCAGTAAAAAAAAAATATAGTAAAATTTATAAAAGAATTATGTTTCGAAAGGTTTCTCCGCGGACTTAATCAGTAAGACGAAGATGCTAAAAATCCAAGGAAGTTTAACTGGTGTTAGTTCCACCCACAAGGCTTTACAAGCTAGGGGCCTAATCGGTAATCGGTATCAAGTGATTAGGAACTAGCTACAAACCCTATTTAGTATAAAAGCACCACGCAATACCTTTACAAAATCATAACATTCGGTATTATTAAAGAATAGCCTAATAAAATATGTTATAGGTAGTTATTTTACGTACTATTTAAGTTAACTGGTGGCTAAGAGCATTAAAATAAAAATTATCGACTGAAAATAAATAAGTTAAATTAAATTAAGAACTAAAGTTGCTAGACAATCTGACCAAAACCTTTTCTTACACACTTATTTTCAGTTTGCCATCTGCCGACTTAAGCGACAATAGGAAGAAAGTTGTTATGATGGTACGATTAGGCTGTGTCCAATGCCGACCATGAGACTAAATAAAAATCGCATACGCACACAGCTCAGCACGACAAAANACACACAACTCAGCACGACAAAAAACGAAAGAGTCTTTTACAACACCGCAGACAATTAAAACTACAAAACCATGGACAAACAACTTATTATTACAAAACAGGGCAGACAACAAGAGCAAACCAAAAGAAAATGCAACACGATGACGAAAACGAAAACACCACACAGGTAAACGTTTTCCTTGTCAGATAATAAAACCAAATAATTCAACAATACGAACAACACAGGAAACACAAAAATAACCAGACAAAAGAATAGATAAACCAACGGAGTACACAAAACGACGAAAAAATAACACAAAAAATATTACAAGTCTTTCCGACGTTTCGGGGCCTGGAATCTGTCCCCTTCATCAGGTTAAGAGACAGTCTACTGCGATTGTTCTTCCAGTGTAGAAATTTGTGCGCTTGGCCTTCACAAGCGTTAACTTACGATGACCGAAAAAAACTTTGCACCAGGACTAATACGCAGTAAACGAAACAAAGAACTCGCGAACGAATCAAAGAATGCACAAACGACGCAGAGCCATCGTTCTGAAGCAATTACTTCATAGAGCACTATCTAACAGCACAATTAAAATGTTTATTTGGAGATGACATTCAAACTTTAATAATTTCGGGAAGGATTCACAACTTTTCGTTCAAGATTTTTGAAGAAAATCCAAAAAGTCTTGAATCAGATACCTGATGTGTTTAACATTAATTTTTACAGAAGCATATGTTGGTACAGCATCGTCCTTCTCCCTTGTGAGTTATGCTAGCATGCAATATAGTAGTAACGAAGTATTCATAGACCTCGGNGCACTATCTAACAGCACAATTAAAATGTTTATTTGGAGATGACATTCAAACTTTAATAATTTCGGGAAGGATTCATAACTTTTCGTTCAAGATTTTTGAAGAATATCCAAAAAGTCTTGAATCAGATACGTGATGTGTTTAACATTAATTTTTACAGAAGCATATGTTTGTACAGCATCGTCCTTCTCCCTTGTGAGTTATGCTAGCATGCAATATAGTAGTAACGAAGTATTCATAGACCTCGGNGTACAGCATCGTCCTTCTCCCTTGTGAGTTATGCTAGCATGCAATATAGTAGTAACGAAGTATTCATAGACCTCGGGTGATGATTGTTTCCTTGAAATACTGAATGGGCGCAGAGCTCCGACCTCGAAAGCGAATTATTTCGTCGCGGAGAGATTCATACCGAGAGCATTTTAAGACACATTCTAGCTATATTCAAACACATCATGCAACACAGTTTAGCCCGCATTTATGTTTCATACGTTTGGCAATGTAACTATGTCAAGGCATAGCCAATTATCTAATTATATTTTAGAGACGATTATCAATCGACTTACTGCCCTATCACTTTACATAAAAATTATTTCTTTTTTACATATAGGCATTGTGAGACTTAGCAAAAATGTATTATTGCCAGTTCATAAACTCAAAAATTGAAATTTTAACTCACGCATGCTTATAATTACATTACCCTACTACTTTTGCATAGTAGCAAATTATTTACATTTTCCCTGACATTTCCCTGTCACATGAAACTCCCTGACTTTTCCCGGTTTTCCCTGTGGGTGGACACCCAGATTTACTGTACTAAAAATTGCACGATTTCCACTAGGATNCTGACTTTTCCCGGTTTTCCCTGTGGGTGGACACCCAGATTTACTGTACTAAAAATTGCACGATTTCCACTAGGAACGATGCATAAATAAACTGAGACGTCAATGGCAATGTTAATCTTACTTATAGTGGAAGGGTCCAAAATGATATTAAAACGACATTCCAAAACCGGGCTTTTAAAAGTACTCAATTAACCGTGAACAGTCTATAGAAATGTCTACTGTTATCCTCCAANTCCAAAACCGGGCTTTTAAAAGTACTCAATTAACCGTGAACAGTCTATAGAAATGTCTACTGTTATCCTCCAACACACCAAGGTCACGGCAGGAAGAACATAGTTTCTTTTCAAGGATCCGTTTCGCCCGTAATGCACAAATTCTTCGTTGTCGTGTCATAATATTTCAGTTTCAGAGGTATTATTGGAAATATTTGATTTTTTAAAATTTACAATTTACTAGTTGTTTAATACTTTTGTATCTAATTTTCACTGTGTGTTATTTTCTGCTTACAAAAAGGCAGGATATATATCTCTCTCCCTCTCCCTCCCTCTCTCTCTCTCTCTGTGTGTGTGTGTGCGCGCGCGCGTGTTCCTGGCTTTTTACAAGCAGATTACACAATTTTGTGCACATTACAATTGCGCACAAAAATATTAAACAACTCGTAAAATACAAATTTTCTATAATCGTACATCGTCAGTAATTACTATAAATCCGAAATTACGACGCGAAAATGAAATTTTTTTGCAAATGGTGTGAAGCCAAGCCTTAGGGGGAAACCCTAGTCAAAAATTTATAAACGTCCCAAGGTTACGTCTTGTTATAAGTACGCATTGCGACGAACCCTCCCAAGGCTGCGATAGGCATTTTCGGGAAACCGAATCTCTTAAAATTTAGATCTGTAACAGAATATTACACGCGATGTAAGCCAATGGATTAATGCTAATTTGTACTTTTCTCCTTTTCCTCAACGAAACTGCGCACGAAAGCCCTAAAAATACCATATTGTTAATTTTCCCTTTCCCTCTTTTTTTTCAATATATTTAATGGGATGAAAGTAAAAAGCCGTAGCTTAGGTAATGGTTTATACCTTTCCTGGAACGAAAAAAAAGTCTTATTGCTAGAACACTCATTTACCGAGATACGCGTATACGCAAAACACTGATTTACAGACAATATATTGCTAGGGAAGTCCCTTAAGGGCTCCGCCTTGCTGGCGATTCAAAAACGGTTGGGCATTTTGGAGTGGCGCCTGAAAACTAGAACCATTTAAGAAACGTCTCAAGTTCTCATTTCAACGACAAGGATATTTTTTTTTGGCGTGAATATGTCAAAAACAAGACTTTTTCAGAATCGGTTTCCGCTACTAAATTTTATATACAGATACTAAATTCGCGTTCAGGCAAGTCACCGGCGGAAAGACTGTGCACGCCTTGCCCGTAGAGGCAACGAGGTAAGTGGTGAGTGTTGAGTGAGCAAGAATCGGTCTTCACAACTCACGCGTATCGAGGCCTCGCACGTGCAAAATAGCTGCAGGCAGGCAGAGCTCTTAATGACGGAAATGTGCTCCCCTTCGAATTGTACACAGTGAATATATTAAGTTATGTAAAATGACAAATACAACTATTAATATTCCTGGAATGTGTGAGAGTCTATTCGCGGTTTCTTCACACTTTCTGACTCAAGCATACGAAAAATCACCCCACGTATGACGTGTTTGGTAGTTCCCTAAATATGTCCTGTATCACTTCTGTAAACATAAAAGTACCTTATTTTTCGTTAAATTGATTTTTATTTATATTTTATATATAGATTATAATATAGTTCTTACGTAAAATAATATTACTCTAAGTGCGCTTGTCCATTTGGTGTAATTTTCTAGACTCGGTTTGGCTTTATTTGCATGAGGCGGAGGAAGTGGGGAGACAGAAAAAGTGGAAGTAACCGCGAATGGACTATATGGGAAGCTGTTACACAGACTGTGCTGATGTGGGGTAGAAGCGAGCGCGCACGCACCTTGCGCAGCAGCGGCGTGTCGGGGGCGGGCTCCTGCTGCAACAGCCAGGAGCGCACGCGGCAGTACACTGAGGGTGACACGGGAAGCCCCGCCACACGCACGCAGCACGTGCCGTCCGGAGACANGCCCGGCTCCCCTATCGACTGACTGCCTACCCGCGCCGAGTCGCCCGCCGGCCGCGACGCCTGGCGCCCGCCGCGCCAACCACTCAATGCTGCGCGCTGCGGGGCGCCACACCGACTGCGCCGTCGTTCCTAATAAAGTTCGCCTTCGTCACGTACGAAGGCCTCGAAACACTACGGAATTGGGATGTTGATATCGGAAACAAACATAGATATTATTTATAAAAGTATCTTTTCATGAAACGATACATCGAAAGAAAACTATAGATTTTCGGTACATCGGAATACGATATTTTATGTATTAAAGGACTTGGCAACTGTAAAATTGCTTGGAATATTACACATTGAGGACACGAGACATTGAAGAAAGATGTGGCGCCTGTTTTTGGTGCATGTAGCCAAAGTAAACATAGTAATTTTTTTATTCAATTGTTGTATTCAAAACAGATTATTAAACGAGGATTTTATAAATGTTTGTTTCCGATACCTGTTAAAATATATTGATTTGGATATAATATTGTTGAAATATATCAACGATATACATCGATATATCATTGATACAATATCGTCATTTCAATATATCGATATTTTTTTAACATCCCTACTACGGAACATCACGAATAAAGCGAGCGCCGAACCACTTGCTTCCAACTGGGTGTTCAGGAGTCATGTCGGACGCTAGGCAAAATCATTATCAAACTCTTGGGGAATTAAGTAGGTACATACAGTATTTAGGAATGCGAGAGCCCAGCCACGGTGAAGTTGAACACCACGATACCCGAAATGCCAACCAAGTGTTATTGGAAATTACTCTATTTTGTGTCAAACTCACAACACAATTCGCAACAACTTCCGAAGTAAATTATTATTATTTTTTAATTTCAACAAAATTGTACACATTTGTTTATCATAAGAACTACCCACTAAACTAATTTCAAACGAAAACGGATAGTCTATTGTTGTGGAACCACCCTCTTAAAAAAATTGTTACTAAATATTATGGTGACAAGTTACTTGTTTCTCAAAATTCAATTTCTAGTACATTTGCCTATGCGTTAGGGGAATATTACACTCGTATTATCGGGAATTCCCACACTTGGCTGGCAGTGAACCTTCAAAATTGTGCCACGGTATTTTTCGCCAGTTGTGCTGAAGTGTGTGTTCACGTTGAAGCGGAGTCAATTATCGCCTCGGAGTAGCAGTAAAATTGTCAAATATACTAAGAATATAAATAGACATCGGATTATCTGCATTTGCATAATTGCATCTGCAAATGCATAAAACGCTATATTTACAGCGTTATTGCATATTTGAATAGTTTCTTCCCAATCTTGCTTATTTCGATAGCGAGGAGAATAGCATTAGGCGAGAGGGTTGCGCGCTGCGGCGCGCGGCACTCTCCATTGACCCCCAGCAGATTCAGTTAACCGCAGTGTTTGTTACGCACGATTGGTTTTTGTTTTGATTTGACCGTAATAACGACAATGCCGCCAGTGAAAAAGAACACCCAGAGTTTAATGGAATCTTGGATTAAACGTTACCCAGGCCAATTTACAACTGATGGCGATGTGATTTTCTGCAAGGTTTGTGACACGCGTATACCTTCTTCGAAAAAATATCAGATTGATCAACACGTAAATACTGCTTCCCACGTAGCAGCAAGAAATAAATCTTCAAAAAGTCGTCAACAACTGCTGACTCAAATTAAGCCTTCTACTTCGGATTCTACAAAGAAAACAGAATTTAATAAAGATTTATGTGAGTTGTTTATTGGTTGCAATATTCCATTTCATCAACTGAATAACCCAGTATGCCGGCAATTTCTCAAGAAATATTGCACAAATCAGATAGTTCCTGAAGAATCTACGATTAGGAAAAACTACCTGTCAAGTATCTACGAAGACGTGTTAAGTGAAATTCGCACCGATCTTTCAAACAATTTGCTCTGGATTTCAGCTGATGAAACAACAAATTCATGCGGACAATATATAGCAAATTTGATAGTTGGAAAATTAACAAAGGAACCCTCTACTCCCCACTTGGTTGCCTGTAAGGCCCTAGAAAAAAACGAACCATTGAACTATTGGCCGGTTCATAAATGATTCCATAAAATCAATGTTTCCTGATTCTTCTATGGACGAAAAAATCTCTCTATTTGTTTCTGACGCTGTTCCTTATATGGTTAAAGCTGGCCAAGCTCTGCAACTGTTTTATCCAAAACTACTGCATATTACCTGTTTAGCCCATGGATTTCATCGACTTGCAGAAGAGATAAGGAAAGAGTTCGGGAATGACAATAAATTGATTTCCTCTACAAAGAAAGTATCTCTAAACGCACCGTCGCGGGTACAAGCTTACAAAGAGCAACTGCCAAAATCTAGCACTGTCCCCAGAACCTGTAATTACGCGATGGGATACCTGGTTGAAGGCTGTATTGTTTTATGCTGAGAATTTTGAGGTCATAAAACAAGTGGTTGGTCAATTTGACAGTTGCAAGCTAGCAAGCTAGCATTTCAAGACGCTTCCATCAAACAGAATATCACCCTCATTTCAGCAACATACCCGACGCCATAGAGAAATTGGAAACAAAAAACCTTTTACTCTTCAAGGCCCTAGAAATTCTGGATAAAATGATCCAACAGACTAACGCCTTTCCTAATTCACTATCGGAAAAGATCCGTGGAAATTAAAAGCTGTTCTGCGTAAAAACCCGGGTTTTGAAGCAATCCAGGAGATTAATGCTTATATCAACGGCACAGACACACCCTGCCAAAAGATATATCTGAAGAAATGGCGCCAAATTTCAAATTCTGTCCAGTGACGTCGGCTGATGTGGAGAGGTCATTTTCGGCTTACAAATTAATATTAGGCGACGAACATCACAAATTTGCTCTAGAAAATTTGGAAAAGTACATGATAGTGTATTGTCGCAAGAATTATGCGTGATATGGAGTTTAATTTGCTACATGATAGGTATTTAACATGCTGATTAAAGAAAATATAAAAAAATTAAAATGAACTTTGGCAATTTTATTGTGCATATTTTGTGCATATTTGGGCCTTTTTTAAAGCATATTTGCATGCATATTTTGGCATTTTGTTAGTGCATATAATCCGATGTCTAATTATAACCATTCTTCAAGGAGAACTTCCCTTCTCAATTGTTTTAATTTACACGGTCCAATACTATTCCACAATTTACACCTCGAGTTTTTCTTGTCTTCAAGAATTCTTATCCCTTTTGTGAAGCCACTAATGTGGTTCCGAAAAAAATGGTGCCCAGTATTCAAACTGGGGAAACAGGACTCCACTCTAGCCTTCACAATCATCTTATACAATTTTTTTTCTTTTGTTATGTCTGTTCTGAAAATATTTACTTAACAATAGATGTCGTTCTGCATTTTTCACTGCAAAGGTTTCCCCTTAGGTTGTGGTTGCACAGAGATAAATAGTATGTAATCTGCGTTCAGTGACAGGATTCAAAACGTGAATATAAGTCTGCCTTACACGTTGGACATGTTGGACTGTGCGACATTTACCTTGGGGATTAAACTTGGGTAACCAAAAAAATCAGACAAAGACATCGTTAAATAAAAGTATATAAACCAATAATTAGTTTTACTAACATTTTATAAGAATCTTTTAAAAGTACTGATAGTTGTTATTACATTACAATACTTCGATGTGGTTGACTGTTGGATGGGAGATCGCGGAGGGNTTTAAAAGTACTGATAGTTGTTATTACATTACAATACTTCGATGTGGTTGACTGTTGGATGGGAGATCGCGGAGGGCTCTGCAGGTATAGAAGACGACAAAGGTCCAGTTCGTCTGATGCGTGATTGTTATCTTCCCTGGACTCCAAGGCTTATAGTTTGGCAAATTATAGTATTCTGAAGATAGTGTAGATTTTTTCTCTTCCACATACGTCCAAAATATTATGTGTGCATATAATACCTTCTCCCCACAAAAAAAATACAAATTTTCAACTGTTCGGATTAGTAGCTCAGAGTAGCCCACGATGTTTTTATAGACTACAGCTCAAAACCCTCTAATTATTGAATTTCATATTTTACAAATAACTTAACCTCAAAAGAATACTACCGTTCAAGTTCGCTTTTAGAACTTGTATAAAAGAAAAACGACAGTGAAAGTCGAGTATATTTTAAAAAATGGTAAGACATCGTGTTTTAAGCGAGTGCAGCCAAATCCAGATATTCAGAATACTTTAAAAAGTGAGTGATTGCATTGCTGTTTTAAGTTTGCTGTCAGAGGATGACGATCTACATTCAGTAGCCTGAGAATGTTAGTGTTTATTTTTCCTTTTCAAGTAAAAGTGAAAGCCAATTGGCAGCAATCATGACTCTGAATAAGCACTTCTTAAAACATTAACAAAAGGCACTAAAAAAAAAGGAAAACTGTAGCTCATTGTTATTTACAGTAATCAGTCCATGCTTGTAATCCCTAATCGCTGAAGCAAGGAGACTGCAACATAAAACCACAAACTAGGGAGAGTGGAACAATGCACCTCGGATATTCAACAAAAAACTCTCTGCACATCACCAGTCACTACTCTTGAATATTTCCAACTTGACGATACCAGAGGGACTATGAAGATAACACAAACAACATGTGCAGGAACAGCAACACCAATAAGAATTACCCACCAACACCCTACCCACTATGCAACCAAACGCCCTCCCACTAACAGTTTCGAACCAAATACAATTTTTCCAGATTTTACCTATTACCTAAGTTAACTCTAGATAAAACAAATTTTTCTATACAAAGGTTAATATTAATGTAAATAAAGATCAACTACAAATTCTTGGAGGCTAATTCAGAAGAAAAGTTATTTCACAACAAATTAAACACATGCTCGGATCAGTTGTTTATCAAAAAGGTACATTTCAACAGCAACTGTACCTCGATTTGTGAATATATTGAACACTTACAATTTATTTTGCTAAGGAATCTATGGCGTTTTTCTACACATATCCAGCAACATGATGAAATATTTTATCATTTCTAAAGTATAACAACTGGTTCACTAAACTCTCCACATTGCTGTCCCAATGCTCTGAAATATCTCGGTACAAGGGTGCAGAATAGGGCATTAGTTGCTCGTGCAAATGGAGATACTTTATGTTGTGTTTCAAAAGCACTGCTACTATCTACATGTATCATGACACCTAATGAAAATTCTTGTGCAAAAATAAATACACTGACACGCCTACCTTACATAATTATAAAGTTTTTATTTCTATTACGTGTTTCTCACATCACAACTGGTCATTTCTTTTTACCAATACCACTAATTTTCCCACCGTCAATGTCAACCGTATCATGCAATTTTAACATAATGGACAATTACTTCACGTGCTGCTGGAATTAAATATCATAATTACTGTTTTCCTTGATTTCATGTGACTCTAGTTAGTGCCTATATCGACATTAGTAAGTCAATTTTAATTTCATAAAAGGCATATTATCATACAAATGTTGTTTAGCATAATACCAAAATTAACATTAGTTTTGCGATAAACTATAACTATTGAAAAATATTCCATTTTGTTTAACATATGTTACTTTAAAATGATAACTCGTTATGTCCCCCTAAGAACAGGGGTTTTTCCTGCTTTTTTTTCTGCCTACCGCGTAATAGTATGATGATAAATTATATGACACAAGCTGTTGTCCTTTCTTTATTTGTGTATATAGCTTGAGAATAACTCAATAACAAATAGAGGTCAACGAGAATCCGAGAAATTGCCTTTGTTTTATAAAAAAAACCTTGTGATTTACACTAGATGACCGGTGCGTTTTTTTTTTTTTGCACTTTGTTATTAAAATACGAAAACGTTCGTTGTCAGACATCAATACTAATAATGTTATCGACGAAAATTGTATCATAATTTTGAGGTTATATGCTCATTATGCCCGTTGCATAGGCCTACGTTTAAAACATGTCTAATAAAACTTGTGTCATGCTAATTTAATCTGTAGAGGTTTAATCTTATCCTTAGTTTTTAGGACTAATTTAAAAAACACTGGGATTCCAAAATGCCACTAATTAATATGCGTATGCAAATGGAATGTTCGTAAAATGTGCCCACAACAGTATTCACGTTTTTTGACATTTATGCAGGGAAATATTTAAATTAGGCATAACGACACTAGTCTAAAAGAAGTGGCTATTCGTGAGAGTAAAATTCTTGAATAAAGTATTTACCTACAAGTTTAAATGCATTGCCTATTACTGTACTAAAATGGTGTTTTGAAATGCCGACTACAATTCAAACATCGACGAAAGCGATGACAATTGAAACAAAATCTATCAGTAAATTTTGCAAGAAACATAATTTTCCAAAAACAATTTCATTTCTTTTTCTAAGTTTCTCTGTAATCGCCGGCAACCCGCCAAAAATACGTTAGCACGAATGCCAACATTAAGGTGGCGAGGCCAAAACATGTACAACTACGTCACACGTACGTTAGCCAATAGCAAACCGCTTTTATTGTTTACAAAATAGTTTAAATTATTTTCATTTTGAAAGCGTGATCATTTAAAAAAAATTAAGTGCGCGCGGGAATAATATTTTGCACGGTAGTATTATATGCAGTAATTATTTTAATTGTATCAATAAAAGTGCAACTGATTTTTCAGGAAAAATCCCTATTAACTTTAAAATCAAAAACTTTCAAAAAATTTAATTCCCAGCTAAGTTTTTTTACTTTTAGTTTATAGAAGAATTACTTCAAGTAATGGATTTTTAAGAATATTTCATTATACTCCATGTTTCGCACTTCGACAACTTACCAAATGCATAACATGTGTACATACAGCTCACTCTAGTTTCACAGAATGAGACAAGAATCTTTGTATAGTATTGTTACGCGCGGACACGCCGACCTGCATTCCTCCTCCCCCGGGTACAGTACCGGCCGGCTGGCTAGTCATTCATTGCGGCTCCGGCAGAGGGAATGATCAACAGCTGACCTGGAATAGCGTCACTGCCACAATACCTCTCGCCTGCGCACCAGTCGTACAAGTTTTCTCGTGATACCAAACAGTATGCCGTTTTATGGAAGCCGCAAATAATTGGTTGATGTGTGAGGCGAGTGACTTAGTGGTTATTTGGTGTTAGAATGAACACACTTTCTTGGTATGTGAATGGCTTTGTCCTGTGTCAGCCAGCCAAAATTTGAGTTAGTTCACCAACGCGTATCGATCGTGTGGCCGATACTGTCGGTCAACACAAGCAGAATCGATACTGGAGTAAAGAATGCCTGAAAAACCTGTTTGTTTATAACTGAATGCAGCGTTTAATGGTGGATTCACAATCAAAATACATTAAGCATAAAGCATAAAAACAGTAGAACATTCACACGACCATAAATAATTATACAAAATTGATTCACGATTGAATACTGACGTACAATTTTTACCCAATGAAATTTTGCAGCGAGTCTGACATCAGTTGTCAGTGTTAGTAAATAATGTATTTTCGTAACAGGTTGTAATATTGTGTTAAAAATTGAGAGTGATTAAAAATATGTAGTATTTTTACTTTTCTTCTAATTCTTTGATTTTATAATTGTAAAGATGTAAATATTCTTTTTAAAAAATTCTGAAACTGTCACCTGTTCTTTCCTTTAAATTAACATCTTGCCACATTTCTTCGTTTCTACAGCATAACTGTCCCTCCGTTATAGATAAACAACTTCGTTCAAAATATTGATTGGCTGTTGCCCTATGTGCCGACATAAGAAATGAAATAGAAGAATTTCCTTTGTGCAGTATGTCAGAGTCTCCCATACAAATGACCTCTTAAGCACAGTTGTGAACCATTAAATTCGAAAACATGGCGTTTTATTATTGTGCATACGACCATGCTCTGTGGGTCTGTTATACTTTCAATTGTGAACCAAGCTTAAAAACTGGGACATTTGCTGCGCTTGCACTGCATGTCGAGTGCATGGAATATAGTTTGCAACAAGCCACGGGCTTAGCAAAATGGGTTGCAATGGACACTAAATAGTTTGTTGCCACATGTCAAGTTTTGAGTCAGTGTGAGCAGGCTACGAAGAGGATCACTTAAAGTATGAGTTGGTGCTTCAAGGACAACCAGCATTTGATTCTGCGAAATACATCAAGCATCTTAGTAAGTTTGATGCGTATTTAGAAGTTACTGCCATTTGGAACACACTCAAGCAAGAGCCCAAGGCTTTAATTTCAAAGTATAATTCAGCAAGAGCTNTTTTTCTATACAAAGGTTAATATTAATGTAAATAAAGATCAACTACAAATTCTTGGAGGCTAATTCAGAAGAAAAATTATTTCACAACAAATTAAACACATGCTCGGATCAGTTGTTTATCAAAAAGGTACATTTTAACAGCAACTGTACCTCGATTTGTGAATATATTGAACACTTACAATTTATTTTGCTAAGGAATCTATGGCGTTTTTCTACACATATCCAGCAACATGATGAAATATTTTATCATTTCTAAAGTATAACAACTGGTTTACTAAACTCTCCACATTGCTGTCCCAATGCTCTGAAATATCTCGGTACAAGGGTGCAGAATAGGGCATTAGTTGCTCGTGCAAATGGAGATACTTTATGTTGTGTTTCAAAAGCACTGCTACTATCTACATGTATCATGACACCTAATGAAAATTCTTGTGCAAAAATAAATACACTGACACGCCTACCTTACATAATTATAAAGTTTTTATTTCTATTACGTGTTTCTCACATCACAACTGGTCATTTCTTTTTACCAATACCACTAATTTTCCCACCGTCAATGTCAACCGTATCATGCAATTTTAACATAATGGACAATTACTTCACGTGCTGCTGGAATTAAATATCATAATTACTGTTTTCCTTGATTTCATGTGACTCTAGTTAGTGCCTATATCGACATTAGTAAGTCAATTTTAATTTCATAAAAGGCATATTATCATACAAATGTTGTTTAGCATAATACCAAAATTAACATTAGTTTTGCGATAAACTATAACTATTGAAAAATATTCAATTTTGTTTAACATATGTTACTTTAAAATGATAACTCGTTATGTCCCCCTAAGAACAGGGGTTTTTCCTGCTTTTTTTCTGCCTACCGCGTAATAGTATGATGATAAATTATATGACACAAGCTGTTGTCCTTTCTTTATTTGTGTATATAGCTTGAGAATAACTCAATAACAAATAGAGGTCAACGAGAATCCGAGAAATTGCCTTTGTTTTATAAAAAAAAACCTTGTGATTTACACTAGATGACCGGTGCGTTTTTTTTTTTTGCACTTTGTTATTAAAATACGAAAACGTTCGTTGTCAGACATCAATACTAATAATGTTATCGACGAAAATTGTATCATAATTTTGAGGTTATATGCTCATTATGCCCGTTGCATAGGCCTACGTTTAAAACATGTCTAATAAAACTTGTGTCATGCTAATTTAATCTGTAGAGGTTTAATCTTATCCTTAGTTTTTAGGACTAATTTAAAAAACACTGGGATTCCAAAATGCCACTAATTAATATGCGTATGCAAATAGAATGTTCGTAAAATGTGCCCACAACAGTATTCACGTTTTTTGACATTTCTGCAGGGAAATATTTAAATTAAGCATAACGACACGANATTTAAATTAGGCATAACGACACTAGTCTAAAAGAAGTGGCTATTCGTGAGAGTAAAATTCTTGAATAAAGTATTTACCTACAAGTTTAAATGCATTGCCTATTACTGTACTAAAATGGTGTTTTGAAATGCCGACTACAATTCAAACATCGACGAAAGCGATGACAATTGAAACAAAATCTATCAGTAAATTTTGCAAGAAACATAATTTTCCAAAAACAATTTCATTTCTTTTTCTAAGTTTCTCTGTAATCGCCGGCAACCCGCCGAAAATACGTTAGCACGAATGCCAACATTAAGGTGGCGAGGCCAAAACATGTACAACTACGTCACACGTACGTTAGCCAATAGTAAACCGCTTTTATTGTTTACAAAATAGTTTAAATTATTTTCATTTTGAAAGCGTGATCATTTAAAAAAAATTAAGTGCGCGCGGGAATAATATTTTGCACGGTAGTATTATATGCAGTAATTATTTTAATTGTATCAATAAAAGTGCAACTGATTTTTCAGGAAAAATCCCTATTAACTTTACAATCAAAAACTTTCAAAAAATGTAATTCCCAGCTAAGTTTTTTTAGTTTCTAGAAGAATTACTTCAAGTAATGGATTTTTAAGAATATTTCATTATACTCCATGTTACGCACTTCGGCAACTTACCAAATGCATAACATGTGTACATACAGCTCACTCTAGTTTCACAGAATGAGACAAGAATCTTATGTATAGTATTGTTACGCGCGGACACGCCGACCTGCATTCCTCCTCCCCCGGGTACAGTACCGGCCGGCTGGCTAGTCATTCATTGCGGCTCCGGCAGAGGGAATGATCAACAGCTGACCTGGAATAGCGTCACTGCCACAATACCTCTCGCCTGCGCACCAGTCGTACAAGTTTTCTCGTGATACCAAACAGTATGCCGTTTTATGGAAGCCGCAAATAATTGGTTGATGTGTGAGGCGAGTGACTTAGTGGTTATTTGGTGTTAGAATGAACACACTTTCTTGGTATGTGAATGGCTTTGTCCTGTGTCAGCCAGCCAAAATTTGAGTTAGTTCACCAACGCGTATCGATCGTGTGGCCGATACTGTCGGTCAACACAAGCAGAATCGATACTGGAGTAAAGAATGCCTGAAAAACCTGTTTGTTTATAACTGAATGCAGCGTTTAATGGTGGATTCACAATCAAAATACATTAAGCAGAGAGCATAAAAACAGTAGAACATTCACACGACCATAAATAATTATGCAAAATTGATTCACGATTGCATGCTGACGTATAATTTTTACCCAATGAAATTTTGCAGCGAGTCTGACATCAGTTGTCAGTGTTAGTAAATAATGTATTTTCGTAACAGGTTGTAATATTGTGTTAAAAATTGAGTGTGATTAAAAATATGTAGTATTTTTACTTTTCTTCAAATTCTTTGATTTTATAATTGTAAAGATGTAAATATTCTTTTTAAAAAATTCTGAAACTGTCACCTGTTCTTTCCTTTAAATTAACATCTTGCCACATTTCTTCGTTTCTACAGCATAACTGTCCCTCCGTTATAGATAAACAACTTCGTTCAAAATATTGATTGGCTGTTGCCCTATGTGCCGACATAAGAAATGAAATAGAAGAATTTCCTTTGTGCAGTATGTCAGAGTCTCCCATACAAATGACCTCTTAGGCACAGTTGTGAACCATTAAATTCGAAAACATGGCGGTTTATTATTGTACATACGACCATGTTCTGTGGGTCTGTTATGCTTTCAATTGTGAACCAAGCTTAAAAACTGGGACATTTGCTGCGCTTGCACTACATGTCGAGTGCATGGAATATAGTTTGCAACAAGCCACGGACTTAGCAAAATGGGTTGCAATGGACACTAAATAGTTTGTTGCCACATGTCAAGTTTTGAGTCAGTGTGAGCAGGCTACGAAGAGGATCACTTAAAGTATGAGTTGGTGCTTCAGGGACAACCAGCATTTGATTCTGCGAAATACATCAAGCATCTTAGTAAGTTTGATGCGTATTTAGAAGTTACTGCCATTTGGAACACACTCAAGCAAGAGCCCAAGGCTTTAATTTCAAAGTATAATTCAGCAAGAGCTTCGCCTACTTCATCACACCCCGTCTACCCACCATCAAACCACAGTTCAGTGGCAACCCTATTAACTGGATCAGTTTCTCCAATTTGTTTGAAGTCCTGGCCAATACTATTCTGTAGCATGGGAATTGCTAGGTACATGACACAACAAGAAGAGGTTGGTTCTTCCATTGCACACAGAAGCCATAGTTCAAGCTCCAGCTGTGTCATTAGTTAGCCTCATCAATCAACACATTACTGTCTGCTCTGACTGAGCATGTTGCGACTCTTGGCGTGCTAGACACTGAAATCGAAAGGGGACCCTCTGTTGCTCCATATTACCGAGGCTAGCTGGACACCTAATTGTGGCATCTGTGGGAACTCTAAGGTCACTGGATCGAGAGTTGAGAAGCCTATGCTCGACGAGTTTCTGGCTTTCTTAGATGGCTGTCATCGGTCAGCTGCGTCATTATCGGTGATTGTAACGGCTAAGGTTGGTGCCAACAAAATCCTTAGGTCGTTCAAAACACCTTCCATTTTTGGAAATATTGTCACTGACATTTGCTTTTCGTCAGCAAGAAGGAGCGTGTGTTATTCTAATCCCCCAAAATCCTCAGCTTATCTCCCCATGAGCACTATCAAGAAGTGAAAACAAAGCAGCTCTGTTCCATGGTTCACATCAATTCAAGCAGTGCCTTCTAAAGTATGTTGCAGTACATGTGATTCACAGCATCATACACTACTCAACTTTTCCAGCGACACACCAGTAGCAAACACCGACCGGGCATGTACAGATGATGTACCCCTAGAATCAGCAGTGTCGCACATCTTTATATGGTTGACTCCCCAGTGCAGATGGTGGCTGCCATGCTGTCAGGGCTCTTCTAGATACAGCCAGTTAATCATGTTTATGACAGAGGACTGTGTAAGGAGAATGGGTACGTTTTATCTTAGTACACAGCTACCCGTGTACAGATCCTCTCAATCACATATCCATGTTGCTAAAGGTGTTGTCTTGTAATTCATATTGATAAGGATAACTACCATATATCATTGAAGGCATTCGTCCTACCCAAGGTAACAAATCATCTTGCCAATGCTCCCCTCAATAGTCAGATATGGAACCACACTGCACATTTGCAACTAGCTGACCCACATTTCTCCACTCCAGGCCCAGTGAACATGTTGATTGGTGCGGACCCATTTCCTTATATATTGTGTGGCCATGCATTGATACAGGACAGCCACTCACCTGTTGCAACTGATATTGTGTTTGGCTGGTTGTCATTAGAAAGGTTCCCTCGACTACAGTGTCTCCTTACCATCGTGTTCACCCACCTTGAATGACACACAGAATTCTGGGAAATAGAGGAAGCTGTAAGCTTCCAAAATGAACTCAGACAATGTGCACTGTGAGGAACTGTTTACAAACATTTGTACCACGGATAACACCGGACAATACAGTTTTGCATTGCCCTAAAAGAATCCCTGCTGCATTTTGAAGAATCTTGTGTGCAGGCACTTCAACTGCTCCATAGCTTAGAATGAGAACTATCTCGTGACCCTCAAATGTAAGAAGTGTACACAGCTTTTATGTCGTGCTACTTGCTGCAAGTTAAAAAATCAGGCATTATATTTACCTTAACATTAGGGTGCTGAAAACAGCCATCATGACTATCAACAAATACTGTGGAGACCAACAGATCATGACCCTGTCTCTGATTACAGGTTGAATAAAGTAATATGGTGTTTCATCAGCCACATACCTTTCCATTAGGACTTTCCATCAGCTTGCTGCAGATGGAAAGGATCACTACCCTGATGCATTATCAGTACTGTTGTCAGATACATATGTGGATGATATAACAGGACCTTCTAGCAATCACACAGCCATCAACTTGCAGAAGGGCTTAATAGAGCTGCTTACAGAAGAAGTTTGTAAGCAATGAAACTTGTACTTTCATGGCTCCCGTATAACCTGGTATAGAACAGTGGTACCTTGTCTCTTGATAACATCAGTGGATTACCTTCAGTTAAAATTTTAGGGCTTAAGTGACTTTCGGAATTCAACCCCTTCACTTATTGGACCCTTACACACGAGCATTTTTCTGTAGTCGAGTTGGACTGCAAAAATTGGTCGGCATGTGGTCCAGTGGGACTACAATGCCAACTGCAAGTGGCTGAAAATTAGTTTGTAGAGTGGTTCAATGTGCTTCAAAAAGTGACCAATGTGGATCATAAAGACTCCGATAAGGAAGCACTCCTGTTGTTACTTCTTAGGCATAGAAAGAGAAGGAGATGTTGAAGATATTGGGCACATTCGATATTACAGCAACATTTAAAGTATAGACAATTTCATAATCTTTATAATGAGCACCGTGCACATGAGGATAAATTTTTCCAGTATTTCAAAATGTCCATCATTTGACACTTTGCTAGAAGAATGGAGTGGAGTGATTTTGTGTGATTCTCAACATCGCAACCTTGGGAACAGATAAGGGTGAAGTGAGGAATGGAGCAGTGCCGGAATGTAAAGGCGATGGAAATGGGAGATCCACGATAAAACCAGTTGACCAGCAGCATCATCCAGCACAATTGCCACATGTGAAAATTTGGGAGTGACATCGCCGTGAATCGAAGTGATTGTAACTAGAGTTATCGGGATGAGCAAACATATGATATAGGCAAAGAAAGAGTTATTCAAAGAAAATTTCAGTGGCCTCCTGCAATTTTAATAGCTGTAAGTGAAACAACATGCCCTATGTCCCCAAAAATGCCT
Organism: Clitarchus hookeri; assembly: GCA_002778355.1. NCBI lineage: Eukaryota > Metazoa > Arthropoda > Insecta > Phasmatodea > Phasmatidae > Clitarchus > Clitarchus hookeri. The sequence continues at coordinate 84,949 of NQII01000704.1, forward strand.
ACTACCTCAACATAGAAGACTTTTTGTGTAATGGAGATCAGCAAGTCTGAGTCCCCTTCTGCAGTGGGTTGCAAATTCATGACCAAATTTAACAGGACTTTACCTAGCAGACAATCCGTCTATGATTGGGTAACNTATCGGGATGAGCAAACATATGATATAGGCAAAGAAAGAGTTATTCAAAGAAAATTTCAGTGGCCTCCTGCAATTATAATAGCTGTAAGTGAAACTACATGCCCTATGTCCCCAAAAATGCCTACTACCTCAACATAGAAGACTTTTTGTGTAATGGAGATCAGCAAGTCTGAGTCCCCTACTGCAGTGGGTTGCAAATTCATGACCAAATTTAACAGGACTTTACCTAGCAGACAATCCGTCTATGATTGGGTAACAAAGTTTAAAGAGACTGGATGTCTCTGTAAAGGCAGAAACAGTGGGAGGCCATCAAAATCTGAGGAATTGGTTGAACAGATTCAAAAAAGTATTCCTCCGAAGTCCAAGAAAATCAATACATTGTGCCAGTTGTCTGCTCACTATTCCACAGCCAACAGTATGGAAGATGTTGAGTAGATATCTGCAAATGAAACCATACCAGATTCAGCTGCTGCAAGCCATTAGAAACTATGACAAATGTTTGCATGAGAAGTTTTGCAGTGATATGCAGCACCAAATGGAGGACAGTGATTTTTCTCATTAATTAGTCTTTAGTGATGAAGCTACCTTTTACCTAAACAGTGCAATAAACTAGCACAATGTGTGACATGGAAAACAGAGTAATCCCCACGCTGTTGTCGAACACATCCAGGATTCACCAATGGTTAATGCATTTTGTACTTTTTCAAAGAAAAAATGAATGGACACTTTTTCTTTGCATAGTCTGTGGTCACCGGACATGCCCACTTGGATATGCTTCAGCTTTGGCTCATNCTGCAGTGGGTTGCAAATTCATGACCAAATTTAACAGGACTTTACCTAGCAGACAATCCGTCTATGATTGGGTAACAAAGTTTAAAGAGACTGGATGTCTCTGTAAAGGCAGAAACAGTGGGAGGCCATCAAAATCTGAGGAATTGGTTGAACAGATTCAAAAAAGTATTCCTCCGAAGTCCAAGAAAATCAATACATTGTGCCAGTTGTCTGCTCACTATTCCACAGCCAACAGTATGGAAGATGTTGAGTAGATATCTGCAAATGAAACCATACCAGATTCAGCTGCTGCAAGCCATCAGGAACTATGACAAATGTTTGCATGAGAAGTTTTGCAGTGATATGCAGCACCAAATGGAGGACAGTGATTTTTCTCATTAATTAGTCTTTANTGTTTGCATGAGAAGTTTTGCAGTGATATGCAGCACCAAATGGAGGACAGTGATTTTTCTCATTAATTAGTCTTTCGTGATGAAGCTACCTTTTACCTAAACAGTGCAATAAACTAGCACAATGTGTGACATGGAAAACAGAGTAATCCCCACGCTGTTGTCGAACACATCCAGGATTCACCAATGGTTAATGCATTTTGTACTTTTTCAAAGCAAAAAGTGAATGGACACTTTTTCTTTGCATAGTCTGTGGTCACCGGACATGCCCACTTGGATATGCTTCAGCTTTGGCTCATAAAATAATTGCAAGAACAGCAATAATTTCATTTATCAACAGAATGGTGCTCCACAAAAACTTTGACTACAATATTTGTGCGTTCCTGGATATCATGCTCCCACAAAAATGATCAGTCGCTTATTAGCTGGAAATTTACAGCTGATAAGACCCCCTAGATCACTGGACCTGAGACCCTGTGATTTCTTCCTGTGGGGATTTGTGAAAGACACTGTGTACACACCTCCCATTCCAGACAACCTGGCTGAATTACAGGGACGTATCAGGGCAGCTCTAACTGATATTGATGCAGTGTTGTCAAAATTGAAATACAGACTGTGTGTCTGCCATATGACGAATGTTTCACACACCGAGCACTTGCTAATAAAGCACATAAAACTTCATTACTTTTTCTTTTATTCTGTGCATGCTGTAGTTATTTTCTTAAAAACACTACCTTGACGGTGCTGTTATGAAAGTGTCTATTTCTTTTTGAATAACCCTGTAAGCTTATTTTCCACACTAATGCCCAAATCACCACGAACCGCTATCATAGCAGGTGCCATAGGTCTTCCTTAACATGAAATTCAGGAGGGTCCTGGCCCCTACAAGCCATCCCCATGCTACCCAATGAGGTAGCATTTTAATTTTGAAAACTGGGAGAAAAGAATTGAAACAATGAACTATCAACTGCGACATAAAAAAAACAATTAAAAATTACATCACCATTACTTAATATGAACTAAATATAAATGTGTGTGTGTCCAAAAGTATCAGCCACGCACAAAGTTAAAAATTAAAAAGTAAACTTTAATTCTTCATTAATATTTCACAGTGATAAATAAATGTATAATAATTTGCTGTGCTGCTTCCAAGAGTAATTTGTGCACACAGAAAGGCAGACTTTACTTACAATCCCAAAAATATTTATTCTCATGTTCCAAGTATCTAATGTGCTGAAGCTGCATACCTAAACTAAATGAAAAAGAAAAAACATTGCCAAATTCCCACAAGCATTTCTGGATGAACATCATTTGAATAACCTCACATTTATCTGATGGCCATTTATTCACAAACATTTGTTACTGTGGCATGCTAAGAGAGCAAAAAAATATATGAATATTTCTTGATTTATTCATGGGAATTTCCCCTTGTTACACAATAATTCCTACCTTTGAAATCAATGCTCCAACCTAAATATTTAAAAATGGGAATTAATTACTTATATTTTATTTATGAAAACAGTTTAAAAAATCTTTAATGACACTGATACATATTTTATAGTAATATTATGTTATTTTATAAATTTATAAAGATTAATTTATATACATTATTTTACGCTACATTTTCCAGAGGAAATGCTTGATCTGCAAAGAAGCAGCAGCCGAACAGTAAGTATGTCCACAACAAGAAAAGAGTAAGAGACAAGTTCATGCAGCAAAAGGTGGTAGATAGGTTTCTCTGTACTGTACATCATAAGTACAGTCAGACAAAATTATGGAACACAATGATACATTTAACAGTAAAAATGGTGACAAACTAAGTAACACCAGCTTATCACAGGAAGCCTAGGCTAAAGACATGACAGACAAAAAGTAAGCTAAACCAGGTAGAATGACCACTGCATTAACCCATCGTAAGGTCCTCAGACTATTGAACACAGTGGAGAATGCTTTGTGAATCTGGTTGTGGCCAGGTTTATGAAAAGTAGAGGTCTTAATAAAATAAAATTATTTTATTTTATAATTTATTTACAATACTACAAAAAATCCTTTACAGCTATTTCTTCCACAATGTACTAATTCATTCTATTAGAATCTTCTATTACTGAATATCCAATTACTTTTATCAACTGTCTTAATAACTAGTCACACTAACAAAAACAATATACGTAGTACAATTCTCTAATAAATCAGTCCAGCTGCACGAATGTGAGTCTGTCGTAATCTCCCACCTCTGCTCTGATATCCGGATGAACCACAAACCCCACAGCACTCGTCCACAAGAACCCTGATGACTCCCTGTGATCACTTCAACTCACAGGTCTCCACGCCACTGATAATCACCGTCCCTAACAAAACCCACTTGAACACTCTCCAGTGACCATCGTCCACACACTTGCTAGAACTCTCATCGGCGGGATGAAGGGCGTATTTATACCTGCACTAATCCTTTCTGGATTATTCTATATACACACTGCCTCAGATGACCAAATTCAGCATCAAGACGTTTCCTGACTGGAGGAGGCGGTAATTATCTATAATAGAGGTTTTTCTGAAGAAAAAAAATTTTACCTCTGAAAATGGTGTAAATCGACATTACTAATAACACTGAACACGAATTTACTAGGGGCATCACCATATTTGCAGTACATACTACCAAATGTGATAGTGGAGAGGGCTACGAATATCAGGGAAATTGTGGGGTAAAACATTGTAATGACGCAGTATTCTTAATTTTCGGGACACATGTTTCATTTTCTTTCGCTTTGGTAAACTTCGTAATATTTTTATCGGGTTTGAAATTAAAAGAGTCGTGGTGGTTCATTTTACCATGATAGTTTGTTTATCGGGCATACATTTGCTGTTTTACATTTATCAGGCGTCCGGTTGTCATTTCAAAAGTTTTAGTTTTTGTTAAGCATCAACATTAGATTAGCTTTTTCAGACTGCATCAACAGTTTTAGTTCCTATGGGGCAGTTTCGATAACGTGTGGAGAGCGTGCGTGGCAACCCACACCAGGTCCTTACTGGGAGGAGGGGGGGTTATAGGCAGCACAAGTACACGTGTGCCTGTCGCCTTCCGGCAGTTGATACTGAGCAGTCGTCTGAAGCAGGCGCTCGCCTAGGCCGTGTCGGGCTTAGCGCTAACCCCCACACCGGCAAACTTGAACTTGCTAGATTATTTCTCTGCCGGTGTGGGAGGTCACTGCATTGGTTATTTCTTCGGGCAAATTTTTTAGAATTAAAATAATTCGTAAACGACTGTGGCTCTGTTCTACACTTGTCTGTTTATCTGTAAACGCTCTGCATACCTGAACTTCGTGTGTGAACTGTGTCACTAAAATGATAAATAAAAGTATAGAACAAATACTCCAGAACTTGACTTTATTTCATATTTAATTGGCGTCCATTTTACAGTCTCTCGTGTTTCTCCGTCTTGAGCTAGTCGAGTGGAAAGTTATAGGTAGTCGGCAACTTAAAGTCGGCTGTGTAACTGTGCGCGTGCCACGTTACAACATTTAAAGTTTATGTAAAGTACATGTCATCTGGATTCCTTAACCATGTTCAATGCAAGAAGACCTAACCTAACTTCACGATGTATGATTAAAGGGGGAGAGTGTGCTGACATGAGATAGTGCGATAGAAAAAAATATAATAAATAAACTTGCATCAGTGCATCCACCCCCTGTGATTCACCTATCGTGAAGTTAGGTTTAATTTGGTTTGGTCATCCGCATTTTACTTGGCTGGTGACAGAAGTACATAGGCCCTTCAATTCCCACAGACACAGGCAATACTACACAGTACAATTAAATACACTTACTTTCCAGCAAAACCTAGAGTATAAATTACGTTACTCACCCACTTGTTAATTATTGCTGATAACTCACGCATAGAACACCCCGTGTATTCAATTTGCGTAAACTCCGCAAATACTTTTATTTCCACACAATAATTATATTTTAACACTTCACATGGGCATAATTGCGAAGAAACACTCATATTTTGGCATAATAATTTGATGTAACACATCACATGTAAATAATCACAAAGAAACACGCTTAATAGCATTTGTAAATCACAAGTATTCGCACAGTCAAATTAACATGGTACACTGAAATTTTGCAGCCGTCACGTGAAATATGTAAAAATGACACCGGAAGACCACAAATGATGTGCATTTGTTTCCTGTCTCTCTGCATTGTTGTTCAACGAATGTATCATGGCGATACACATAAACTGCTTGTAAATCACACTTGTGAACGTCTTTTTGTATGATGTACTATATGTATATTTTTTATACTACTAATATCTTAAGTAGTACAATACTCTCGTGAATATTGACAAGATAAGCCTTGAGAAATTCAACCAAATTAAATGATATTCCAAAACTGCTTGATTACCGTGATTCGTACCTGTATAACCTTAGCGCGTTGGCATAAATATACCCAGTGAATCACGTTTTGTGAATTAAGGTTTGCTTTCCAAAGGTATTCTCGCATTTAATACAATTTAGCAACCCTATATAAATATATTGGACATACATTTTACGTGTTTTACCACATAAACACAGCAATCTTAATAGCCCTCCTCACTATTACATTTCATGGTATATACTGCAATTTACATGAAGCCCCACAAAAATTTGTATTAAGTGTGATTGTAGGTATTATTTTCCCGATTTTCGGAAAAGTTGCTATTCTTTATATTTTCCGAGGTTTGTACTATGTAACATATTACTACTAGAATAAATATACATATAGTAGATCAAACAAAAAGACGTTCACAGACGGTGTTTATAAACAGTTGACGTGTATCGCCATGATACATTACAATACATTCCGTGACCAACGATGCACAGACAAGAAACAAATGCGCATTGAAATTGGTTTATATCACAGTTTTATAGCTGGAATTTGCACCACTTCAGTGTAACTTGTGATGAATTTGACTGAGCGGAGGTTTGTGATGTACGAGTACTGTTATGCGTGTTTTATTGCAATTCATTCTGTCTGACGTGTTACTTCGTTCCTTCGAACAACCTGAGGTGTGTGGTAAGTAGAGAGAAAAGAACACCCCCCTTCTCCGCCCCCCCTCCTCCTGAGCACCCACCAAATAATTGTGTGAAAATACAAGGGTTTCTGTGCCATTATGTTGATGGGAAATGTTAAAATATTATATATGTGGGGTAATTTGAGTGTCTATAGAGTTTCGACAAATTGAATAGACATTAACGTGTCGTACTTAATCATCTACGCGGTATGAATGCCTATTCAATGGGTGAGTAATGTAATACGTTTGGAGTTTTAGCATAGACAGTGATTATATTGTAGTGAATTGTACTGTGTAGTATTGTGTGTGTTTTAATTGAAGGACTTACGTAATTTTGCCACCAGTCATGTAAAATGCAGCAGACCTAACTTCAAGATAGGTGAATCACAGGGGTGGATGACCCTACGCGAGCTTGCTTATTATGGTTTCTGCACGTTTTATTATCTGTAGTATATGACAGGGTTTTGCATTTTGTAGTACGTCGTCAAGAGTTTAGATATTGCTGGGTGTGTAGCTATTTGATATGTAGCATACCTAACAGAATTAAACCTTACTTCACGAAGTATAACTCACAGGTGTTCTATGTTCATATGTTGCAAAGTAAACAGTACCCCTATATTTACATATCGTGAAGTTCGGTATTGTTCAGTTAGGTCTTTTTGCAATTAACGTATTTACATAAGAAAATATAATGATAACGTACATATTTTACACATGTTTTACCCCACAATTTCCCTGATTTCCATAACCCTCCCCACTATTGTATTTGCAGTTTGTATTGATAACACGTTGATACCCCTAGTAAAGTCGTGTTCTGTGTAATTAGTAAAGTGGAGTTATACCACTTTCCATGAATTTTTAGTTTGTTTTCGGAAAAGTTGCTATTCTTTACAATTACCAATATGAACACTCAAACCAAAATTCAATGGTGGCAGAAAACAGTTACAAATCACCTAAGTACAGTGCATTTAGGATCTGAGGTGGAAGTTAAAAAAAAAACAAGCTGGGAGTAATTCGGATTTGTTCAAGTAGGTCTAGGTGTCCTCTTACATCTCATAAAAAGTCCCAAGAAATCTGGTTGCAGATTTTCTGTCATTTTAAAAAGAAGTCTACCATACTGCATTTTTACATGCATTATTCATAACACTTACTGTGCAGGAACTATTTGTTCTAGAGGGTTGCTCTTTTTTAAAATTAGTTGCTAATGAATTGGGCTATCATATGAACATAAAACTATCTCATTTTGATTTTATATAACAAAGCTGCACAAAGTTAAAAAACATAAAATTCCTTTCTAATGGAAAAAGTTGTGATATTTTCAAATATTAAACAAAGCATTGCAGCGACAAATCTTTTAAACAGAAGGTGTGGGGTGTAAAGAATGCTGTCAATATCGTGTTAGTTGGTACATTTTCTTTCAAAACCATTCAAATGACTGGTCTGTTTATGAGCATGCACCTTAAAGTCGGCGGTTTAGGGTTTACAGATACAGTCATGAAAACAGTTGCTGTGTAAACTTACTGTCCTAGACGGCTGCTCTTTTTTAATATTAGTTTTAAAATGAATTGAGACATCATTTGAAAATACAAATATGGGTTATTTTATGTAGCAAAACTACAGAGATTTGAAAAAAAAAAAAAATTGTGATACTTTAAAATATTCTTCTTCAACCAAGCATTGTATCGAAAAATATTTTAAATAAACATAGTAGCACGTACAAATTAGTGTCAGTGTGGAGTAATTCCACACATTTTATTTTAAAGCCATTGAAATGACAGGGCTACGTTTATGAAAGTGCAATGTGGTGGCCAGTTCTGCATATGTATGGTAGTTGGGAAACATGCTTCCTGTTATTACTTCCTATAAATACAGAAGTTATAAAAACTCCTTAATTAATCTGACAATTGTTAATGACAACCAAAACATCATTACATGTAACAATGGTTTTTTTGTGGAGGCATATATAAAAATACTAACATGCTATAGGACATTCATTATGTCTTGCTGTGTCGAGATGGTTGACAGTTTTTTCATGTCTACTAAAAATATATTTTGGACTAATGTTTTCCTGAGAAACCCCTCAACTAGGCCTATCTCTGCTGATCAGCTTGAAATGTCTATCATGGCTCCACGGGTCCAATATCTGCAAGCTTGAGCAACGTCACNGGGGGGGGGGGACATCACTGACTATTCCTGGAATCCATTAGACAGAGTGCTAGGGGTGAGGATGTAATTGAGCAGATTCGAGTATGACACACTATGTAAAGAATAAGAGAAAATATTGTCAGTTGTAACCAATTTTCGTTCAAACCCCTTCATATTTTTCAAAGCCATCCACCACTGTCGAGGAGAGTACATCAGTCTCTGATTTCACTATAAACACTAGGAGATTTACTATTATTTCTAATATGCTTTGAAAAGGAATTTACCTTCATAGTGCTTAACTAATTGAAGGAGTTAATATTTTCATATTAGTTAAGTAGTACAAAGAAATTAATGCTATATTCTCAGGTAACATGCTCCTCCCCCATTCCCCCTCCAAGAGATGTGGTGGACAGCAAAGATGTTTGTAATCGTCATCCAGACTCACAGATGTGTGTCGCGCAGTATAAGGTCAAGATGAGGTGATGAAAATTATCTCTCCTCCTGTGGATATCAACAGCACATGGCTGTAAAAGCTGAACATTATTAAGATCACGTAAATGTTGATTTTAAATATTAGAATCAAGTCAGGTCTAATTTATGCTGTGGTAAAGCTGCATTTACAGCTTGTGTATGCACAGAACTTTACTGGCAGTGTACAAGTCCTGTAAATCACAAACAGAAAAAAATTTATGTGCCAACAACTTCTCGTATGTAATTGTACAATATTTGTTGCGGTTGTACATAAAAATAACATTATATGAACAAATTAGTTGTTCTAAATTATGCTCTGAAAGTATGTTACCTACTTTAAAGTGAGGTAAACTTTGATGGAGATGTATGTGACAAATACTTTATGGCATTACACTGACTATAATAAGTGAAATTTACTTAATATCAGGATTAAAAATAGACCTTGGTAGGTGCTTATTTAATGACCAGAGATTGATAATACGTAATATTTTCGTAATTTTTGTCAAAGTTACCCTGTGATCCTTCCGGAATGACTTCTGTGTGGATGGGTAAAGGGACAACCACCCCTGCCTTGCTAGCTCCGCCCGCTCCCTATTGATTGGGAACCTGGCTTGGGACCATCACAGCCTCACTTTCTTAAGTCCCTCAAAATAGTAACTCCTCATTTGTCTATGGCTGTCCCAGTATGATGGTGCTGATGGTAGTAAGACCTGTGGGGATGTCTAAACTTTGGCATGGGGAGATCTGGGGACCTGTGACATCCCTTATGTAAGCTAGGCGGTATATGTGTTGTGTTTCCTTTCCCTTTTTATTTTGTCACAGCTCAGCTAGATAATGCACACCATGGTCCCTACTAGCCCTTCTGCAGGGCTCTTGGTAGCTCCAAGAAGAAGGCCTCGCAAACCAGCACACTGATGGCTCCAGGAAATGACTAGCAATGTCCAGCATGCCACCTGCTCTGGGACACAAAGACATGGTCCGGTTGCCTCTCCTTCCTATCCCCACACAGAGGACCGCATACCACTGGCTCCTGGATGCAGCAATAACCTGTGGTTACCCTAGGGACACCTAATGGACTCCAGGATTCGTACCTAATGATCCAGCACACTGATGGTTCTGGGATGAGACTAGTACTTTCCAGCAGGCCACCAGCTCCAGGCGTGAAAGCACAACCATATCACACTATTATTGCCACTGCTGACCAAGGTTCCTCCCTTCCTTGTGTCTTGACAAGTGATGCCCCCAGGTGCTCCCAATGTCTACAGGGGAAACTTGCTAAAATCTCCAAATATGACATTGCCAAGGTACAGGATTTATTCACAAAACTCTCCCTGACCACACCACACAGACTCCTTGTTGCATATACCCTCTGCTCTGTAGTCTGGGGAAACCTATACCGTGACTAGAACAATTATACACTTTTACCTAACAATTATCATTAGTCAATGGGGCATTGAACCGATAACCCACAGCAAAATGAATACGATGAACCACATAACACCCACGCAGGCCAGCATGCTGCTCTTTGAATATCTTGCGTAGCACGGGAGTAGCACTTAGGGGTTGACATGGAGCAATTGGCTGGCCACTCCCAGAGATACATATGTGTTCATTCTTTATGCAGCAAACACAGCGCATGGAATGTACAAAATCATATTTAAGTGCCATGGCACCCCATAACACCACAGACTCGGCTGAGATGACATGCCACAAAGCCTACCCACCTAGGCATTACAAGTCAACTGCTCTAGCACATGCCTGATGTCAAGGGGGAGTCGACCACTCCAACACAAGTCCCATGAAAGGGCTACAATACCCATGACAGGACAAGCCCATTCACAACACTTGTTTCAGAAATATTTGCATGTTTAAATGTCGTACAGATGTCTCGCATGTGTGGGTGGAATTACCTCAATGAGTGTCACTTTATTATTCTCACAATCAAACTAGTAGCACCTCAGTAATTTTTGTGCTTTTACTCTACGATTCTCTGTTTTTCGTAACAGTCAAGTACCAACTTTTGTAACAAAAAAAGATATTTCAAGATTCACTTTCACTATTGTCCTCATTAAAATGACTCAGTTGTCAAAGTATATTACACCATACGTGACGAAAATTAACTCTTAAAAATAAAAATTCCAAGCACAAATGTTTTTGATTTTCTATCAGACTCCTACCCTATTTAAAATATGATTACCATCCTCTTTAAAATTTTGAGTAAACTGAATAACATGGTAAAAATTTAACGAAGATATATGAATCAGAGTGAAACAAGACTGAAATGAAATAATCAGACCCAGTCACTAAGACGGACTTAAAAAGTTTAAAAAACTGAAGTGGTGAAGTTTAAGCTGCTCTTAGCATCGAGGTCATGAGAGCCAATTAGGGTGAACGGTAATTATCCAGAGTAGCAGCTATTCTGAAGGAAATGTCCTAGACCAACAAAAGTAGCATTAATGGGTTCTGCACAGCTTACCTTGTTCATATTCAGGAGGGCGTAATGTTAAAATAAGTAGAACATATTAAATAAAATACTTCAAAGTACGAGCATACCGGTGCTTTGTTTACGCCGGACACCGTGATTTTCGGCATCCTGCCGTTACCTTATTGGCTGTGGGTCGTTGACGTCATCGTAACTGTCTTTTGACGTTATCATCATGGAATCTTAATTGCCGTTCAGATGTGATACAGTGCGGGTGTGAGTTGTGACATCCAATCCGACCGATTTAAAAACCGAGATTGCAAGAACGAGTGCTTCTGTGTGTAATATTCGCCTATGTGGTGGGTGTTACTTGGATTTTTTAGTATATCATGACGTTTTGTGGATTGAGGTCAGATGCACAACAGTTAAATGGGTCATGGACAGAGAAATTGTACCCGCCGCCTACCTAGGTGAGTTATTTCATATTCTTACTGTGTTTTTTACGGTTCCTTTAAATCCCAAAAATCCTAGATTAGACTAAATTCGTAGGTTAGATTAACATTCTAAAATCCGAGGTTAGTTTAAAACCCTCCTATCCTAGGTTAGATTAACACCCTACAATTCTAGGTTAGTTTAAAAATGTAAAATAGTGATTCACCCATTGTGGGGTTAGGTTCAGTTAGCTTAGGAGGGCACATATTTACGAAATTAGTCTGACGTTAATGCCCCTAGTATATTCGTGTTCTGCATAATTAGTAGAGTGGAAATATACCACTTTTCGATTTTTTTATATTTTTTTTACAGAAAAACCGCTACTCTGGATAACTACCAGGCGAACAGATGCGAGTATGAAACATTGCCAGATGGCAAGGGCAGAGGAAACAGGAGATCCAGAGAAAACCTGCCGAGCAGCAGCATAGTCCTAAATTATTCCTACACGCAAAAATCCAGGAGCAACCCACCGGGAATCGAACCCGGTGTGCCTTGGTGAGAGGAGAGAGGCGAGCACTCGCTCTAGCAGCTTACATCAAAGCGGACCCTATAAAAGACCGGACTATGGGAATTAAAACATACAAGACTCAGCAGTCACTATATTCAATGATTGTTGATAACATGTCTATATTTACATATTTCATAATTTCATAATAGTTTTAAAACAAAGAAGTAATTACAATCTTGAAAATGTAAAAAAAAAAGGTAGACCCTTCAATAAATGTCAAAAGTTAGTATTTTGAGCATCACTTGTTCTACAATTAAATTTACAGCTTACAAATAACCTGAACAATTAACCACGCGAATTTACCTTCCAACATTTTAACGCCATCCAATTAAACTTACAGTAAAGACTGTTTTAAAACAAAAACTTTTGTCAAGTGTAGTACAATAAGCTTTTTTCAAATGTTTACATGCATTCTGCAATGTCAAAGACCAATTACAATTCAAAAACTTCAAACCACATGCCAAACTGCAAACAATTAAACGCTGTATACATACCTTCGGAGTCTTTATTAACTCCATGCCTGTTTTAAAAAATTACAACTGCCGGAACCCCAAATAAAACTTGTAATTATTAACATCAACACCAGCACCAACTTGAATATAAATCCATTTGTATTTCTTTTTATTTTTAAACTTTTTTTGAGTGTGATATTCTTCTATGCCTTAGATAGATATAAAAAAATAAAATTGTAAATAGCCTAACAAAGAACGGTCACAAAAACTATCAAATCACGTACTACATTTCATACAGGGTTATTATTAAAAACCGTGTATTCACAGTGTCCGTGAAAAATATAAGCTTTGAAGTCAAACTAAGTAAAACCAGATTTACAAACGTGAAAGTGGAGATGAGGAATAAGACTATTGCCTACTTAAATGAAAATGGGATAGAGTTCGTATGCGAAATGCGTAGTAAAAACTGTCCATGTTCCAATACTAAATAAATTTGACATAGTACACTGCTATCATATTGGCCTATACCTATTGTTGCACCATAAAATTGCATTAGTGGGCATCAACCGATTTGTGGAACAGGCCGCATTCGTACAATGACACCATACATTCAGGCATGAAAAGTAGAACCCCTACTGCACATACCAAAAAGGTGGAAGGAACTACCAGTGAATGGCAGTGTATTATAATTGCAAACAAATAAAATGTATTTACAATGCACAAATTATGTTCTAAAGAATACTGAAGGTATGTGCTCCAATGTGCAAAAAAATAATGGAAATGTTATTCAGTTTTGCGGTAAGGGGTTACGAGCTACTGTAACCAAGTGTTTCTTTATTTTCTTTACCAAGAATGTCTTAAGTATATTAGAATAATCCCCATAATTTTTATAATAGGTTTATGTGTCAGTGCATGTGGTATTTGCAAAGGGAATGTTCTAGAACATATTTAATTAGCAATACGAAATTCGAAATGTAATTTCCGGCTTCTCACCAAAAAAAACCTATGAAAGAGTAATTCCTGTATAATACACTTCTAATTTCAAAGTGTTGCATAAGAGGGAATTGTTAGTGTAAAATTGTGTTTGCTATAATTACTGTGCATTTTAAGTGTATAACTATATTTTATTGCAAATTACATTACTATACTAATTACTGAAAATTAGGGTGTTGAGGAAAAGTGGGATGACCCATATAGACGCCAGTCATATCCAGTAAGTGGTGCCATGATGTTGATAGGTACTGCTGCTGTCGTAGTCGTGTGAACAACCACCCAGACATAAACTTATGCTTTAGGCTGCATCTGATATTAATAAGCTCCTCACAATGGGCTGTTACGGCTCCCCCTTGCAATAAAACTTACGTGTTTTGCAACCTGCAGACCTATTACATGCTGGCCTACATGCCTGTCGTAAGGGTAGGGAAGTTAGGTTGAAAACATATTGAACATTAAAAGCATAATTAAGAGTATACTTAAGGGTTTGCATGTTATTGGGAGCCCATGCCCCTACATGCCCGAAGGCAGTTATTGAAATAATAAACGAATTTTGAGAACTTAGATATATTTTTCTTTTACAAACACTTTAGTGCTTAAAAACACTTCGTAATTGATGTGGATCCAGGGCATAAGCCTGCCTGGTAGGCTATGATGTGCGAAAAGTCGTAGACATGCTAGTCACACAACTACAATTTAATTAAATGTACAATTTAAGGCTTCCTGGGTAATTTTATTGTATGGTAAAGTGGGGCGGCTACTCTGGCTTTAACCAAAAGGTTATAGGTGAATAAAAATATTGTACCCTATATGATTCCTACAAAAGTTGGTTGCAGGTGTTAGAGGGACGGAAGCCCTGCCTGCTTGCGTATACAAGCCATATCTCGGACTAGCGGGGCAAAACACATTGCCAGGTTTGTGTCATGCCAGTTGTGTGCCTAAACTATGTAAACTTGCTAACCTAAACAAAAACACATGCAAATGCATTTTTAAGCACTAGGAAATTTATTTTGACATAAAACATTGCAAAATGTAAAGATACAATTAATTTTAAAATTATATACTGTTACTTGCATTATATTGAAAATCAAAACAAAACTGAAATTATTAAATTAAACTTCTGTGCTAATTGCATTGCTTTGCATGCATTCTCATGTTTTTAGTAATTAATTTTGTTTAATTAATGTATCGTGCCTTGTGATTAAGGCATGAAAATTAATCATACTCTTAATTGTGCAGGCAGAAAATATTTCTATATCTGCATGCCATACAGGTACAACCTATCAGGAGGAGAGAAAGGCAGGGTGACCACCGCACTACACTGTCACAGAGTGACATGACACTGCACTACATTGCCGCAGAGTAACACAACACTGCACTATTTGTTGCACTTACATGTAATGCTTAAGGTGCATTTGGTGTGGCCAGGGTGAACGGTCTGGAGGACATGGCATAGTCCTACATCAACTCGTTGCACCCCGTATATTTTAAGGCACTCTGACTGCGTTGACAAGCTTTTGTTCCATTATGAACAAGTGGCAGGCTGTAGGTGTCAGGCCCCCTTATCTGCTTTTTCCTTTAATTGTATGAATTAGTGCATTGTATTTAGAAGCTACCTGCATAACACCAGTGAACTTAAGTTTGATAATTTTATTCGTTTTCAGTCCCATCATATAACTGTATCGGGTTTCTCGCCCACACCAGTTTGATTTCACGATATTAATACTTTAACTTTCAAGCTCCTCGAATGCCATGCAGGAACACAGGGAAGACTACGACAATTCCAGCTTACCCACACCATGTTACATTGTGAAAAGTGTGGAGGAACAATACCATGTGGTTGTCAGCCACGACCATATAGCAGAAAAGAGCTCGTACCTGCTCGAGCTGGCCACCTTTACTATTTCCAACAAATATCAACAATTTAACTGCTCCTTGCTTGCACTGACATAGGAGAATCCTTCCTCAATGTTACCACAATTTACCACGCCACTTTCTCCCGTCCTTCTGGTGTCATGGCAATGTTGACTTTTTTTCCCCACAGCATGATAAAAAATTTTGCCTGGTAGGATTTTAGATTAAACCAATGTTTATGTAAGTGCTTTGAGATGTTTGTACACATTATCTAAACCAGTTTTTATGCAACTGGAATTCATACAAGTAAATTTTATATATTTTTAATATAAAAGTTTGGATATGTTTAAAATCCAAATGTAGGCAAACAAGATCATAACTGTTAATCCTGTACATTCGAAAGTTCTACTGGCGATGTACGAGTCAATGTTGAGGATGTGTACAGAACTAAAATTCGGCGTAACTCATCCTTACTATATTTCTTGCTACTGAGACAAGCAGGAATGGAAGGATTTAATTGAACTTACTTCATAATCTTGTTACACCTGAGTCATGAGTATGTCGGAGTGTTTTCAAACTAGTATAAAAGTCAAATAATTATTGTTTTAAACTTTAATTACAAGTAACTTGTGTAACTTTTTTCCACATCTTAATATTTTTACAAACTTGTACAAGTAAACTACATGACGAACTGTGCACATTTTCGTTCAGTTTATGACGGTTAGAAATGAACTCATATATGAAAAGTTACTACACATACAACAGGTAGTATTTGATTTTGTTGTCATTCCATGTGCAGTTTTTTAATGTGTTTGTTCTCAATTTTATTTTTATTGACATTGAATTTCGGTGGTTGTTGTTCCCTAATGGCCATTTCACACAATCAAGTATTTATTTAATTCAATTAATTAAAATAGAAAATCACTTCATTTGTCTTTCAATGAATTGCATTCAATAGTCTTTGAAGTCTAAAAAAGAAAATTTGTCACAAACTTTTTAATGAAACCAGTTTAAAATAAACAAAAGTAAATTTTTAGAAGTATCTACCACTCATGCACGACACAAAAAAATTTGGTGAAACACTAACAAAATTTCTTCATTTAATTACACATTTGGTTTTTTTTAAAATGCAACCTTAATTTGTAAAATTTTTAAATGTGCACACACAAATCTTTTTTTTTTTTATGAGATTAGTTCCATTGATACTGTAAGAAAAGCTGCGATAAAGTGATTGAAATTTTGGATTCAAGATAATATAGAGCATATTCAAACCGAAAATCTTGAAGGAAAACGAGACATTCAAGAAATTGAAAGAGTAAATGGCCAAGGTTATGACATAATTGAATTCAATAAAAATTGAAAGTAATTTGAAGTACTATTTGATTGTGTGAAAGGCCTTGACTGTAGTCTCCACATGAAAAATATCAGAGGACAATGGTACCATAATGGCACTAACAAGGCGAGAAATAACAATGGCGTGCAAAAAAAGATATTCGACATGTCTCCTAGAGCATTTTTCAACCTTAAGCATTCATTAAACCTGGTTGTTGGTGGTGCCACAAAAATTTCAGTAAGTATCTCTTTTTGGAGTTTTGCAATGCATATTTTTCCTATCTTCTTCTTCTACAAAGAAGTAGAAAATACTTCAGGACAGTGATGTTATTCTCACAATTAAACAAATCAGTGAGACAAATTGGGATCATAGCGTAAACAGCCTAAAAGAAGTCTGTTACCAATTTAAAATTAAAATCAATTCAAGAAGAAATAAGTGATCCTAAAGCGACTTCTGAAGCAAAATCACTGGAGATATATCTACATCATTCGATTTTACTATCACCAATGACGCATGAGGGAGTCCTGCCCCTCAGACCATTTTCCACACCGCACATCCATTGCATCAAATGCACTAGTATAGCTGCAGTGCACTGCGAATACCGACACGAGTGCAGTGTGTGTGTGTGTGTGTGTGTGNTGTTGGTGGTGCCACAAAAATTTCAGTAAGTATCTCTTTTTGGAGTTTTGCAATGCATATTTTTCCTATCTTCTTCTTCTACAAAGAAGTAGAAAATACTTCAGGACAGTGATGTTATTCTCACAATTAAACAAATCAGTGAGACAAATTGGGATCATAGCGTAAACAGCCTAAAAGAAGTCTGTTACCAATTTAAAATTAAAATCAATTCAAGAAGAAATAAGTGATCCTAAAGCGACTTCTGAAGCAAAATCACTGGAGATATATCTACATCATTCGATTTTACTATCACCAATGACGCATGAGGGAGTCCTGCCCCTCAGACCATTTTCCACGCCGCACATCCATTGCATCAAATGCACTAGTATAGCTGCAGTGCACTGCGAATACCGACACGAGTGCAGTGTGTGTGTGTGTGTGTGTGTGTGTGTGAAGGTGCAGAGCAGTGCAGCACAACCTCATATCCCCACCCCCCAGGCGGGTGTTGGTGGATAATGGCAGACCAACCATAAATAATTTGTGGGGTAATTTCAATACAAGTATATGAAAGTAAAGAAAGACACACCAGGTGTGTGGATGCTCAAAGATGCCCCTATAAGTTTTTCAGTGCTTTAATTATATTTATTTGAAAATTCACATATTTTTCACTTTGGATGTTTTACCCTCATTTCATGCCATCTACATTTAAATTGTATTTCTTCATGTGCAGTGTAATATTATGTATTTATTTATTCATGTTTTATGCAGGGGTTCATGTCCATTTAGTTGTGCACACATTTTAGTTCAATAGAAAGTGCAGGGCGAGCCACTTGACGCCATAGTCCGCGCCTCTCAAGCTCACCAGTCAGTCACCATCGAGCATCTCAAGGCGTCGGCACGCACTACGTCGCGCTCCGGGTGCCTTCATGTTTTCACGCCAATCACCTTTAGCAGCAATAGTTTAATATAACTTACCGGAACCTGTTCTTTCTGCACCCAGAAACGCCACATATTCTTCCCAGGGAATAGTATCGCCCGAGGAAGTTTAATCCACCAATAATTCATCTTAATGCACAAATATAAATTTTTCGCAGTTTTGCCTATCTGGTAGTCCTCAGGCCAGAGTCGATATAAAGTGTTCACCTTTGATGTAAGTATTTCTGTGCTAGAGTAATTATATGCAAGTTTTCAGACTTTGTGTCTTTTATTTCAAGCATTGCAATCAGGCGTTTCGGGGTACAGGTCCCCTATAACCTGCCTTCACCCAGTTTCACGTAAATTACTTAACAGCCAGTATGCTCAACTTAGAACTTTCACAGTTTAAGGCATGTGGGTCAACCTGAATAGGTCCACAGTATTTTCCATGTAAATATCAGGAGCAGGGGTCTCTTCCAACATTTCACCACGGGACTTCATAGATCCAGGTGAACACCACCAACCCCTGAGATAACCACCAGCCTGCCGATGGTGTCTGGCGCCTAGGCAGGTATCCAAATCCACAAATCATCTAACATTGTTTTTCACCCCCCTCAAAACTTTTCTTAACCCAACACCACCCAGCCAACAGGCGTTACCCTGATACTTAGGTATTATATATTTATTCAGATAAATGTAGTTAGCAAGAATATGCAGGGAGTAGCCAAAAGGTATTCTTCTTATGAAAGTTTGTGAAATGTATATGAAAGATTACCGCGACTCTAGCTATGAAACCGATGAACCTTCATCTACAGAAATCACCGAAGCACTTGGTCTTGAGGCTGTATTAATAAAAACTCACAGCAGGAAAAAATAAGACAATTTGACTACGAGTCGAAAGATGGAGCTGTCACTGATCCTGAGGTACTTTACAAACAAGGCATTTTATCCTACACTCAATACTGCCATATTCGCTATTCAACAGAGATTCTCTCAGCTCAGTGAACATAGTAATACATGGATATTGCTGTTTAACATAAAGATGCTACCAGACCTTCCTACTTTGAAAGCAAAAGTCTTGCTTTTGAAAAGTTACTTTTTGAGGGTGAAGAGAGTGATGTATTCAATCAACAGTTGTGTGATGAACTTGTCCATTTAGAGTCATTGGAGGAAATAAGTTAATGAGCAACTCCAGTACAAGTTTTAAACTACATCGTCAAGCACGACATAGTGGATTATTTCCAAAATGTTAGGATTGGTTTGCGAATTTTACTGATGATTTCTATCACAGTAGCTAGTAGAGTACACAGTTTCAGTAATCTCAAATTCATGAAGACATACATACATACATACATTTCATCAAATTAATATAATTTTCAATAACAATATAGAATTTAATTGATAATTTAATTTCTACCCTCTACATTTTTTTTATTTCAACATTATCTTTTTATAAAAGTAGCATTTTTACCATTTTTAATTATAAATATATTCTGCTTTTATTAAATAGTAATTTAGAGTTTTAATTTTAACCATTCCCTTTTTTTTTATTTCTATATTTTCATATAGGTAAATATTAATATATTTTTCAATACCAAACTGGAATTAGTTTGTAATTTATTTTTTGTCTCCTATATTTCTACATTGAAATTATTGAATTTTAGATTTTTCGTTTGTATTTATAATATTTTTTTTAATAACTGATGCGAGTTTGTAAGATTTGAAGCTTAGAAATTTTTTTGAGGAATATTGTAAACAAGGAAAGCTTACAACATGTAAAACCTGTTTAATTTGAAAAAAATTTCTAAAACAATAAAATGTTAATGTGGATTAGAAGTTTAAACTTAGGAATACAAAAAAAAAATTAAGAAATCATTTATATATATGTGATAAAGAAGTNAGATTTGAAGCTTAGAAATTTTTTTGAGGAATATTGTAAACAAGGAAAGCTTACAACATGTAAAACCTGTTTAATTCGAAAAAAATTTCTAAAACAATAAAATGTTAATGTGGATTAGAAGTTTAAACTTAGGAATACAAAAAAAAATTAAGAAATCATTTATATATACGTGATAAAGAATTNAAGAAATCATTTATATATATGTGATAAAGAAGTAATTTACTATAATCAAAATGATTTAAAGTATTATTGATAAAATAAAACAAGAAAAATTTAAATTGAAACACGGGAAAAACAATTGAAAGAATGTAAAGATTTGAAAGAAGGAAATCAATTAACAAAAATTAAAAATATTAATGCCATAAAATAAATGGAATTTGTATTTAGAAAATGTTTATTGTTTCCTAAATATGAAACCACAGGATATACAAAAACAGATACATATTTATCAAAACAAAAAATTATATAAAAATTCAAATCTATATATAGAAAACCAAGTGATTATTCAGTAACAGAGATTTGGGCATCTCTTGACAGTGAAGTCTTGAGAAATATTCAGTATTACAAAACATCATTATTACTATTATTCAAGAGTACAATATTCTAATCAAGATTTTATAAAAGAATTTCTCAATATATTGAAGTAAACACAAAACTTAACATGGATTTTAACAGTTATAAAAATAAATAATTAATCTGTAATAGTACATATATTTAAGATATTTTCCTTAAAGTTGTTTACTTTGGTGAAGATCAAACAATTGATTTTACTGTATTTTATAAAGATGAAAAGAGAAATCAACTTTAGAATATGCAATGATATTCACAGAAGACAAATTTATCTATAATTTAAAAAAAGCTCATGTTTATAACTTCTTTTATAATAATGATATATACATTTATCATTTAATTTTTATTATCTATATTGCTATGCTTTCTACATAGTATTTTTGTATTTCTAGTATTGATAAATTATAAAAAAATATTTTATCTTATTTATATATTTAGCCTTATTATTTTTTCTATTCATATCTATTTTAATAAATTCAAAATTTTTATCCCAACACTCGGAAATGAGACATATCTCCACCAACAAAATCGTTATAAACATGGTTTAAATTTGTATCATCCTGTCTGAATATGCATAAAACTTTTGTATTATCTCTTACTAATTTTTGGAACTATAATATAAGTTTAAAATAAATAAAAATAATCCCTATTTTTATGTCTCCCTATAGTAGTATATTCGCGAAAAATATCTTGGTTTTCTAAAAAAAAAAAAAAAAAAAAAAAAAAAAAAAAAAAAATTTTTTTTTTTTTAAAAAAAAAAAAAAAAAAAAAAACATCAAATATATCTCATGAACTATTTAAAATTCCTATAAACAAATTATCTTAACAGTGTCAATGAAAAAATAATCATTTTTTCTTTAATTTGTTTACTTAATTTTTTGAAATAACGTATTAGTCTAACATATTCTTTCTTAGTCAATCTCTTTGAACAAACATATAAAGTGTTAAAATTTAACCACCCATTTATATATATTATTTATCATCATATGAGTTTTACAATAATGACTTTCACCAACAATTACAACTCTAATAGTATCTGGTAATGAATCACCATTCTTTGTATGTTTTTATTTTTCTTCGTTTATTAAAACACAAATTCCCTAATCAACTGCCTTCATTTAATAGGCCAATTTTTATAACATTAATGAATAAAGTTTTCAAATTAACATTCAATAATTCAATATTAACAAAAAAACTTCATTCTTTGTGATTAGCATTATATTGCTTTTATTAAATTTCATACTACATGTTTAACACCAAATTTAAATAATATAAAAACAGTTGTTAATAACAATTTAAAAATATTTTGCTCCAAAGATTTTATATGATTTTGATTTATTAGAAAAAAACCATACATTTTTATGAACTATCGAAAATAGGTAATATGGTTTTAGAAACAAATAATATAACTAACAGAATAAATGCTAACCACAAATATAAAAAAAAATAGATAATCAATTATCAAAAATATTGAGTTTTGGAAAAAGTAGAATTATTAAAAAATAATTCGTCTCAAAAATTCCAAATTTCAATTCTTAGGAAACCATAAATGTTCATTGTAATTTAGCTTTTGGAATGTTTATAAAATATGATTAATTAAATCGTTTCGGATCTAATATCATAGCTTGTTTACAACAAAAAACAATATTTGGATTAACGGATTCAAATGTTTATTAACCAACTCAACCTTTATTTTATAAGACTAATAAGCATATGTTCAATTATATTGTTTTGGAAATTAGAAATGAAAATAATTATATAATTGATTTCATTTGATAATGTTGATATGCAAATTGTTTTAAAAATTAAAGACAATACAATTTTTGAAATCTTATTATTTAATTTTTATTTCTTACAAATGGGTTCAATTTAAGAGTTTTAAATAAATGGGACATAAAAAATAAAAATTGCAAAACCTGAAAATGATATTGATGAAAAAATGTAGTGTTCTAAATTTGAAAATATATTTTTTTATATAGAAATATGAATTAAAACCTATTAAATTTTCTGGTTTTATAGAAGATTCTCGTGATTAAGATTGCAGTGAAGAACCAAATAAAAAAATTTTAGCGGCTGTTGAAGCAACCTTGGTGTTGCGCCCAGCTTTCATTAAGTTTTGAATTGTAATTGCTTTATTTTTTTAGCCTTTTCTATTTTAAATATGTATTTAATTTATATATAATTATAGCAATGAAGTACTGTTCCCATTTTATTTTCTAAAATGATTATTGTGTTATTGTTATAACTTAAAGCAATTTCATTTGTTTCAGCAACATAGAGTCAATGTTTATAAGATATCATTAAATTAATTTCTTCTAAATATTATATTTTCTTCGAAAAGACAATTTTTGTAATCTTCTAATGCAATTTCATTTTTAACAACTAAGTTTTGACACTTTAGACTTTCTAGTTTTTTACCATCAACTTTATAAGCATAATTTTTGCGCCTAATCCAACTGATTCTGTCATTATTTTTCCATTAGTCTCATATAACATTTGTCTCTAATTTTTGCATTTATTTGTTGTGTATATATAATATTAGGTGTATCACTAGTTACAATTTCATTTATCATTTCTTTCATATCGAAATAAAAATTATTAATTTTTATTTATCATATTAAAGAATCTGTAACTTGATGATATATTTCAATATTTCCTTTATATCTTAGTTTTATAATTATACATTAATTATATAGATAATACTAAGATTGATAATCAAATATAAATTGGTTTATCAAACCATATGTTTATAAATTAATTTTCCAAATTTTATACTTATTTATTCATTCTACATGTTGTCCTCTTCTTATATTTTCCATGGTATTTCCATTAACAGAATTATTCATCAATTTATAAAATATTAATCAAAATCATTTTTTGCTTTTGTTCGCATTTGTGTATTAACATCAATAGATTTTTTAAACCAATTTAATTGTTGAAATTTAATGAATATTTTATATTATTGAAACCTGTTCTAAACTTAATTTCAAAATTCTACAATGTTTAAAAAAAAAAATTTTCTTTACTTTCTAAATTTGTAATAAATTTTTTTTCTTGCATCTGGAGCTAAATGAAAATCTTTACATTGAATATTTAAAAGTTTAGGATATTCTAAATAAATTTCTAATGCACATCATTTTAATTTGTTCAATAAATATAGATTATAATTTTTTATTATTTTTATAGTTAAATTTTTAACCCATTCTAATCCTCAGTGTGGTAAAAATTTTGACATTGCCCAACTATATTAATTATTAGTGTAGAAAAAATCGGAAGATAAATGATAAACTGGAGTGGAGTATAACAGATGTATTTGGATATAAAAAGACACTAAAAAATACCGACATGCTATGAGAGAGTCTTCATAGACTAGAGTAAACAACAGCATGGCCTTGGATAATAACAGCTACTCTCTGTATAGCCAGGATTAAAAATAAATATAGCATGCAAAAGAAAAAAAAGAACAACTTAACACATGTTAATGCCTTTAACACAAAAATCATGCTTAACAGGAGGTAGGGCTTTAGTTAGAATATCCGCAATCATTCTATCAGAAGGCAGATATTCAACATTCAAATGATTTGCGTCAACATTCTCTCTAATGTAATGGTATTTCACATCAATATGTCTCGTCCTGTTGTGAGACATTGGGGTATACACTAGTTTCTGAGCACTTTGGTTGTCATTGTATAACAAAACAGGTTTGTCAACACCTACTATTTTANCGTCCTGTTGTGAGACATGGGGTTATACACTAGTTTCTGAGCACTTTGGTTGTCATTGTATAACAAAACAGGTTTGCCAACACCTACTATTTCATTTAGTAGACCTTTAAGGAATTTGGCACCTTTAACAGCATGGCTCATAGCAATATACTCTGCCTCAGTGCTACTGAGAGCAACGCACACTTGCTTCTTTGCTTCCCATGACACGGGACCATTTGCCAGTTTAAAAATACAACTACTATATGACCTTCGATCAACAGGGTTGTGTGCCCAATCGGCGTCAGCATACCCAATGATGTCCTTGTCATCTTTGGTAAAACATAAACCTAGGTTTATGGTACCCTTTAAATACCTCAATACCCTTTTGGCAGCCTTCCAATGCTCCATCCGGTACCTTGTATTGAACTGACTTAAATAACTAGCCGCATAAGCTATATCAGGCCTGTTAGTAACTGCCAAATACATTAAGCAACCAATAAGTGATTGATATGGAACACTAGGAAGTTCCCCTTCACTATCCACATCACTGAACTTACACTTATACTCTAATGGAGTGCTCACAATCTTGGCATCTTCCATTTCAAACCTTTTTAATATTTCTGCAATAAATTGAGACTGATTAACTTTTAATCCATTTTCACTTCTCTTGAAATTCATTCCCAGACAATATTTTATTTCACCCAAGTCCTTGTACTAAATTTACTGTTAAGATTTTCCTTGAGCTTACATTTTTCCATATTATTGTTGGAAAAAACTATGAAATCATCAACATACAAAGCTATAATTGTAACAGATCTGCCATTACCCTTGTAAAATACACATGCATCAAACTTTGACTTGATAAAACCAAGTTTTAACAATACTTCTTCAACCTTTTTAAACCAAACTCTGGCCGACTGTTTAAGACCATAAATAGCTTTCTTTAATAAACAAACTTTATTTTTGCTATTTCTGTCAATGAAACCCTCAGGTTGATTCATATAAACTGTTTCATTGAGTTCACCATGCAAAAATGCTGTATCAACATCTAAATGTTCGATACTCAGACCTAGATTCACCGAAAGAGCTAGCAGCAGTCTCAGAGAATCTCTGGAGATAACAGGAGAATAGGTCGCCAGAAAATCAACCCCATATTGCTGTGTAAATCCTTTCGCCAAAAGTCTGGCTTTATAATTTTTAAAACCTTGTGCTGGTTTGATTTTGTAAACCCATTTACATTCTACAATATTACAATTATTTGGTTTATCCACCAAAACCCAAGTATTATTCTTTATCAAAGCGCTATATTCACTTTGCATAGCACACTTCCACTCAACACTTTCACTGCACCACATAGCTTCACCATATGAAGGTGGCTCCCTGACACATAAATAAGAAACATGATCAGGATATATCTTTGGTTTGCGCTGTCGCTCTGGATACCTTCGTTGAAAGTTGTCCTGGAGTCCTCTCTCAGCATTCTCTGGCGTATGAACAACCTCTGCGTTGTTATCCTCAATGCTGTCCAAGGAGTTGCCCACTCTGCTGTCAGCTGGGGGAAGGTCCTCAAATCCATGGAAGTCCGAGGACTCAGATGAGGGCAAGGACTCATCACCCACTATAACACCCTCCACTGGTAGTACAGGAGGTTTCTCAATGTTGTGTGTTTTATCATCAGCAGATGCTGGGCCCCTTGATCCGCCTTTTAGAATGTCAGATTCCATAAACTCTGCATCTGTAGCAATAGTTACCCTTCCAGGTCTTCTCGGGTCATAGAGACGATAACCCTTTGTTCCCTCTGGATAGCCATACATGATGTACTCCTGGGCTCTGGCCTCCCATTTTTTCTGTTATGCTTGGGGGTAGGTGCATAAGCCTTTAACCCAAAGGTTCTGAGGTGTGTCAGGTCAACTCTTGACTCAGTCCAAGCCTCTTCGGGAGTTGCTCCAACAACCGCTGCAGCCGGTGATCTATTTTTCAAGTAGATTGCCATCATGACTGCTTCACCCCAGAATTTCTTTTGAAGTCCGGAATCCAAGAGCATGCAACGTGCCTTCTCGACCACAGTGCGATTCATCCGCTCCGAGACTCCCCCCTGTTCTGGTGTGTAAGGCACAGTTTTTTGGTGCTCAATCCCCGACCTTCTTAAAGTGTTCTCGAACTGATGAGATGTGTATTCAGTGTCATTGTCAGTACGGATCTTCTTTATTTTTAGACCAGTCTGGTTCTAGACAAACGTTTTAAACTCACAAAACTTGTCCAAGGTTTCACTTTTTGCTTTGAGTAAGTAACTGAACGTCTTTCTGCTGAAATCATCAGTAAACATGAGTAAATACCGGGCACCACTCATTGTTAGTTCACTCATGGGCCACACACGTCTGTGTGTATAAGTTCCAACTTTTCTGCGGCCCTCTTTCCTTTGTTCTTTTTCCTTGTTGCGGGTTTGTGCGTCTGTTTCCCCTGCAAACAAATTTCACATTTCTTGAAATAACTTTCTGGAAACACTACGCCACCAGANACGTCTGTGTGTATAAGTTCCAACTTTTCTGCGGCCCTCTTTCCTTTGTTCTTTTTCCTTGTTGCGGGTTTGTGCGCCTGTTTCCCCTGCAAACAAATTTCACATTTCTTGAAATAACTTTCTGGAAACACTACGCCACCAGACATTTCTTTCAGTTTTTTGAGTCCATTTAAGTTTAAATGTCCCAACCGTCTGTGCCAGGTGTCTTGATCAGTTGTGAAACGAGCGGTTTCCTTCTTTATTGGTTTCGCTTCCATCACATAAGTACCAAATTTACGAGGTGCAACAATGTGTGGAGAACCACTCACCTTTACTTCTTCCTCTCTGAAGATCTTGCAGCAGTTCTTTTCGAAGACAATGACGAAACCCTTTTCAGTCATCCTGCTAACAGAAAGCAAATTTGCTGCAAGTCCGGGTACTCTGAGTGCGTCGGTGATTACGTACTCGCCCGTTGGCATATTTACCCGCACATCTCCCTTGACAATACCTTCAACGGTTGCCTCATTAGCTAAATTTACCTTAGTCTTGAAGGTGGCGTCAAAGTTTACAAGATGATCGCCAAACTTTGTCATATGGGAGCTGGCCCCTGAGTCAATGATCCACTTGTAAACATTGTTATCACTGATATCACTAGCATTAGTTTCATCAGTAGCCGATAGGGCGTGCGAATGTTTCGCGGATTTAAACCATTCGCTGCGATTTAAACTGGGACAGTTGGACTTAAAAATGTCCCTCCTTTTTGCAATTGAAACAAATCACTGATTTCTTCTTACTCTCAGGTTTCTTCGTTCCTGAAGATGACGGTGTTGTCATGAACTTCACAAGTAGTGCTGCATCTTGAGTTGAATCCCTTTCCTTAAGTCTCAACTCGCCTGTACATAGTCTTTCAATCAGGTTTCTCACTGTTCGCTGTTCTTTCGGCATCCATTCCCAGGCATTGACAAATTCGAAATATTGAGAAGGAAGTGTATTTAAAATACGATTTATGAACAAGGATTCTGGAAGCCTTACTTTGTCTTCCTTCCACGTTTCATCACAGAGTTCCATCCACAATTTCTCGAAACGAGCAATATGCTTTGCCACACTGTCAGAGTCCATTGATTTTATACTGAAAAAATTAATAAACAATCTGTCTTGCCCACTGTTCAGTTCGCTGTTCGTAGATACTCAGGAGCTTGGTCCACATCTCCTTGCTAGTACTACACATATTGACGAGTTGTCTCACTGCCGAAGTCACATTATTGACGATGACTTGCTGAGCTCCAAATTCTATTTTTTTTCTAGAATTTGCTTCTTGGTCGTATAATCCGAATACTCCTTTGCTGTTGACTGCATGTTCGGTTCTTCGGGATATTGCAGGTTCCCTTCTAGTGCATCCATAAGACCACTACTTCTGAGCAATATAATAATTTGGAATTACCAATCGCTCCAGTTGGCTTGGCCTTCCAACTTGTCTATATTTGTTCGGGAGTGAGCTTCCATATTTGTCGCGGACCATAATTAAAACGGACGGACGGAAGAGACACGGGGCCCTTAACGAGACAGGTTAGGATTGCAGTCACGAAAAAAAAAACACGCACGCTGTTCACTGTAAATACTTCATTCACTCGCAGTTAGGTGCCTGGGCCCATAACCTGTAGAAAAAATCGGAAGAACAATGATAAACTGAAGTGGAGTATAACAGATGTATTTGGATATAAAAATACATCACTAGAACAGACCGACATGCTATGAAAGCGTCATCATAGACTAGACTAAACACAACAGCATGGCCTTGGATAATAACAGCGACTCTCTGTATAGCCAGGAGTAACAATAAATATAACAGAGGCTAATAGTCAACAATTAGCATATAAATAAATAAAATAATTTGATTCAATATTTTTATTATAATTTATAAATTCTATTATTTGCCTTAACATATCTTTTATGGCATTATGAAATTCCACCTAGATTACCTTTTTCTAAAAATAAAATTATTGCATAATTGTGTAATAAATATAATTCAATTTTAGTTAATTTTAACATCGCATCTCTAGTTAAACAAGAATTGTATAATACCAATAAGAGTCTAAATTATATGTTTTTTTTAATGTCACTAAATATTTTAGATATATCAGCAAAAATTAATACATCTGATTCATTATATAATTTTGTTTAATCTCCTAAATTTTTATACAAAAAATTTCTGTACATTTTTTGCCCAAGCATTATTTTCTTCACTTAAAAGTGTTTTATTTAATTTTCAATATAATTTATCTTTTGTTTGCGGTTTTCTTTCTTTAAATTTTTCTTCAGAATCAGAATCAGTTTCATAAGGATAAACACATTTTTTAATCATTTTATCTAATGTTCTCCTTTATAATTTTTAGATGTTTATCTCAATTGTTTTATTTAATATATTTAGACTATAGATCAAAAATTTAACTCATAAATTTTNAATTTTTAGATGTTTATCTCAATTGTTTTATTTAATATATTTAGACTATAGATCAAAAATTTAACTCATAAATTTGAATGTATCTAAAAATCTTACTTCTTAACCCTCTATAACTTTCTTCCTAAACAAAATATATTTTTTCTTCATTATAAGGTATTAAATTTACATATTTGTCATCTTTTCCTAATTATTTANTTCCTAAACAAAATATATTTTTTCTTCATTATAAGGTATTAAATTTACATATTTGTCATCTTTTCCTAATTATTTAATAAATAAATATCATAACCCGATAAATTATGAATATATATTGGTAAAAATTTGCTATTTTGATCATTTAATTTCAACATGAATGAGAAGGTCCTCGATATTTTGCAGTTAAGTGATCATGATCTTTAATTTTTTATATATTATTTTTAACTAGCTGTGCCCTTTGCTCTGTTCGCATGGACTACAGAATTTTTGTTTAGTTATAGATAGATATATACTACTGCGGAGTTTTTTAGGTATTTTTATTCTTCATAATTCTTTACTACATGATATTGTTCCATTTTTAACGTTTTAGACAGCGTATGCAAGAGAGCGCATTTTGATTTTTTTCTCCTAAAATTTCTCCTTTCCTCAGCTTTTCCTTGCAGACATTTGGTGGATTACGTTTCCTCTTGTTCCGCAAAGTGCTACACGCGTAAGTTTTCAAACAGAAGAGATCTTTACATAATGGCCCACATGTGTAATAATTGTCTATATACAATGTTCTTCATTCTGCAGATCTTTCAGCAAACCATGCAGATGTTGTATGTGTGTCCATTGTTCTTCTGAGATGTATGTAGAGTATTTTTTCCAGTAGATACACATATATCATAAGTATAACCTTCTGGAGTNCATTGTTCTTCTGAGATGTATGTAGAGTATTTTTTCCAGTAGATACACATATATCATAAGTATAACCTTCTGGAGTACACATTTTGTAGATCTTTACTCCATATTTGTGTGCTTTCCTTAGTAGGTATTGACAGAATACCAATAGGTGTCTCCAAGGCACCGTAGCAATGCCAATGCCAATGCTTTAGCCTGTTTCTTTGAATTACTTACAAATAAGTTGTATAACATGATTCCCTTTGAATAATCTGTCCTCATTTGCTGCANCAATGCCAATGCTTTAGCCTGTTTCTTTGAATTACTTACAAATAAGTTGTATAACATGATTCCCTTTGAATAATCTGTCCTCATTTGCTGCAGGATCTTTATTAATGGCCAAATGAAGAGATTTAACAACTTTCAAATCTTTTATATGTCATTGTGTTTTGCACAAGCTTGTTACAGTAAAACTTTATTTGACCAGTACAAACACATTTGGGGTAATTGGTTTATTCCCATGACCATGAGGATTCCTAAACAATGTCTGATCTCATTATGGTTTGTTTGTGTCCATTTACAAATATCCATCAAGGGTGAAGTTGATGTGATGCAAGATACTGACTCGTGTAACAATTTGTCAGTAATAAATTATTTACATGTAGCATATGGATTGGTTAGATCTAGTGTGTCTTTTTTTTAGCCCACCCTACCCAGAAACTCAAAACTAACAGACACATCACTTCACGATTCCCAACAATCGACAGATGGTGTTCTGTCTTGTGCAGATGCTCTCTCATNAAACTAACAGACACATCACTTCACGATTCCCAACAATCGACAGATGGTGTTCTGTCTTGTGCAGATGCTCTCTCATTACACTGAGACATTATTGAGTCGTCTTGTTCTATTACACTAGCAGTTGTTACACTATCGTGATCAGTATATGAGTTATGGTCAGAGGGCACATAAGATTAGCCTGAATCCTCACATGGATCGAATTCTTCTGATGATGACACACATAATGGAATAGCTGAAAGTTTTGATACTGGAACTGTAGCTTCCTCTTGTGTTCTAGATAGAGATGGGCTTGGTGATATTTCGGTGGCATGTACAATGTTTGTTGTTGATAATGACGAAGTCAATTCAGGGCAGCGATCTCGCATGACGTCTGTACATGATGTTGCTTGTGGTAATTTTTATGATACTACATTATTCTAAAGAATGGGTTAAGGTGTTACAACTAATGAAATAATCCTTCTCTGCTCTAGAACTCATTTTGTGGCTTTCCAGTCATATGCCTAAAACAAAAAATAAAAATAATAATAATTAGAACCTGGCATGTAACAATGGCTATAGAAAGAACATTGGGTGAGAGATGAGAAAAAATTGATTTCTGGGTGAAACTAGTATTTTCGCTCATTGTATAGTAAAAGTTTTGAATTTCTAACCACTTAGGACACTAAACTAAGTATGTCATATTATTCAATGTTCCTGGAAAAAAATTCCTCTAGATAACAGCAATAAAATTAAATTCTTATATTCGAAATAAACTAAAGTTTATTTCGAATATACGAGTTCAAAGCCAGTTGAAAAGAAAATTATGAAATAACATTCCTTTGTAGAAGAATAAATACGGCATCTGTGAGTAAGTTGTGAAATGTAACCTTCTCTATACAAACACTCACTCTGTAATGGCAAAATGCAGCTGTGCATGCTCCTCTCCATTTCCCGCCACTTAATACATAGTATAAGGGGAAAAAGAAGGGAATTAAGTTCCTTTCAGGAATGTAATTTAAGCATTATGCTTTAAAAAAACTTTACTGAAAGAGAATAAAAACCGTTATATGACAGAAAAACAAAATGTGAAAAAGAAACTGAAATAAGTGGCTTTGTTACCGTGTCCTCCGGTGATACACTAAGGTTCTGACGAAAAATAATTCACTGGAGCTGCTGTGTACTACTGGTAGTGCACTAAAAATACGGGCCGAAAACAAAATAATATACATATTAAACTTACCTAAATGCTTTATTTCACTTACAAAATAAAATTGTATAAATAAATTGCAAAATNAATAATATACATATTAAACTTACCTAAATGCTTTATTTCACTTACAAAATAAAATTGTATAAATAAATTGCAAAATATATTTTTGTTTCTGGGGTTTACCAACAGCGTACCACGACTGTGCAAACATGTTAAAAAAATCTTATTATTGTTGTACAATTTAAATTTACTAGTGTAGTATAAAATATGCCGCTTCAATGTTATTTAATTTTCAATCCAACTAAACTCAACTCAATCTAGTAAGCATTTTTAAAATCACATTTATTAGAATTTGTTTTTATTTTGTAAGTCTATTTGTAATTTTTATTGAAAATTCTATTAAAATTGTTATGTTTATCAAAAAATTTTGTTAAATATTTTACTAAAGTTTTATTAAAAAATGGTTTCATTTTTATTTTAAAAATTTAGTAATTAATTTTTTTTTCTTTGAATTTTTACCATGAATTGCATGAAAATTTAATTTGGTCTAGAATCGACATTTTTATACTACAGTTGACTTGCGTTGTGGAACTGTTGAAGTTATAGCTGCCGAATTCTTATCATAGGTATCGCTTCTGACTTTGATCAACTGGGTCGTTATGTCTTAAGCCTCCTGATGTGTGTGTATTTGTTAGGGAGGGAGGTCCAAGGGTGTTGATGTCGGTTCCCATCTCGCCTGACTTACATGGTTAAGGTGAAAACTGGTGAAGTTCCCCAGCACCATAACTCAATGAACATGAGTTAGTGAGAGTTGTGCAGTCGATGGCCCTTAGGTCCCTTGAGGCCTCTGTCGATCTGCGGTACTTGTAGATGATGAAGTTACCAGTAATTTAACATACCTATAGTTTTCCCTATTATATTGGTGAGGTTGTAGGACACCTCGCACGCCGTACTTAACACTTTTGGTTTGCTACACGAGGGTGTGGGGCACCAAATACCCAGAGGAAGTGAACAAAAAAAAAACTCAAGCGTGGGCTTTAGATGTTTACTTATGGTTCGTGATACATGCCCTTACAATACGTGCACACTCTGAAATGGCAACCGGTCTGCCGGTGACCAATGCTGTAAAACCAGTCGAAGCCATGAACATTTCATGAAGTACGAGTAGCGCGCTAAACCCTGTTTAAAACTGCAGGGAGGCAGACGGTCGTCCCTTCGGCACTAAATATACAAAATGTTCTAGGTAATTACATTACAATGGAGAATGAAAATTATTGCAGCGAAAGTTGAGAGTGCCGAAGGGGGTTCACGTGCAGCGAAACTCCCGTCCTGCGGGCCGGCCCGAGTGCTGAAGTCAGACTAAAATCATGGCGTCGGCTTCCGCTAATGGTAGCCGAAGACGGAGCCCAAATTAATTGGAAAAATAACATGAGACCTCTCACGACTAAATAAAGTGTTATGTAATACAATTACATGATGAAATACATAATGGTGACATCCCTGTGTATAAATTAAATGTTAATTATGTTTATGACTGTGACATCACAGGGCATGTCAACGCACTAGAGAAATGAAATAAACGATATGGAGCCATGATAGGCAATCTGCTGAAAAAAAACATACACAAATACACTTATTCACTTATATATACACAAATACACTTACACATATTAAAAATAGTTGAAACTGTGAAAACGAATAAAAAACAGTTTTCGTAAATGCCATAACGTTTCATGTACGCTTTACCAATGGGCGAGTCCAAGTGTTCCAGCTTGGGTGTGCTGGACGAGTTCATCCCTGAAAAGGGGTGTGGGTAGCCATGCTCCATTTATAATTCAATAAAGAAATTATTCCCTACGATTTGGCTACAGTGTTTGTGATACTTTTAATATCTTCGGGGTTTTATTCCCCACTGTTTAAATACACACAGGGTTACATAGAACTGATTTCCCAGCCAGCAGGCCCGTCGAGGTCACATAGTTGGGGAGGACGCTGAATATCTCAGCGCGAGCTGCGCCGATGTTCCCTCCAATTCATGTGGCGCCTGATGGGATGTGGCATTCGGAGGGATACTGTGTTAGACCACTTGTTTTTTTCCCCCAAGAGTTACATATTGAGGTAAATAAAGCAAGGTGGTCACTTGAGTCACATAGTACATGACGACGAGGCGGGTGTGTTCCGTTCTCGCCAATACATATTGACGTACTCGTGGCCGGATGGTAGCTTCGGCATGGTGTCGGCTAGGTGGAGTATGTGACTGCGGAGGTGCAAGTGGTCACGAAGGCTCACGAGGACGTCTAGTTCACGTCACGCCTTGTAAGTATAGTCAGATATCATTTTCAAAGTGTTTAAGTTATAGCCACCAAATTCGTACTGTATGTACTGCACCTAACTTAGATAAATGTCATTGAACCCATTATGCCTGAAACCTTCATATAAATATAGTTGGCCCGTATTTTCGATCCATTGAAGTTATAGCCACCAAATTCATACTGTCGTTAACACTCAAGAACTCTGTCAAAGTAATATAAACCATCATGCTTTATGCCTTCTTATAAGAATAATTGGCTGTCATTTTCAATCGGCTAAAGTTACAACCACCAAATTCATATCATATTTAACACCTCTTTCCTAGATCGAGATGATGTGAACCCTTATGTCTTAGGCTCACATATTTATAATTGTATTTAAGCCCTTATATGAAGATCATAGGTAAAATCAACAATTCATGCAAGGCTTAGATATCTAAACATTCATACGGTGGCACAAACCATGGTAAGATAAATCTAGAACTAGAGCTACATTCTGATTGTCATCCAAGCACCAGTCGATTTGCCCATTATTTATGAGGCCATCCCCCAAGGACATGGGATCGAAATAAGTCCCAAACAACTTGACCAATATCTGGTTAATATAATGTTGGCCACATTCGAAGACCTAGTGTAGCACTTTTGTGCACAATGTTAATCTATAAGAATAATGAACACTTTATCTCAACAACTTTCACAAGTCCATTATTGTGAAACAACTGTTTATTCCCTCTGTCTCACAACAAAAATGTTAACTCTGCTAATGTCGTATTTTGATATCTGTGTGAAGAATATTGTGTATAAGTTATTTTTAAAAGGTGTTAAATTTTCATTTTATTTTATTGGAATCTATACTCACCATTTTCCCCTGGAGTATGCAAGACACTTCTCCAGACACTGTGATAATACACGTAGGAGGCAAGNCATTTTCCCCGGGAGTATGCAAGACACTTCTCCAGACACTGTGATAATACACGTAGGAGGCAAGGAAAAATTACAGTAGGGAAAACAATGCCCCCCTTCCCCTTCGCCATGAAACTGAAGATGCTACTGTGATGGGTAAGGAAAGAAATTTATAATGGGGCAACCCTTTTTTTTATCACATGGCCTATTTTTCACACTGCAGTTCATTGCACCTCGACACAGCTGGCACATTCGCGAAAAGGAATTTAACATTAACAAAATAGGCAAGCAATTATGTGCATAAATCTATCATTTTATATTGATTTATCATGAGCTGAGATTTAAATTTCCTCCATTTCACTTTTGCTACCAAAGTATTATAGTTGTATCCAATAATATAATATTTAAAAAAAATTAAATTTAAGAACAGGTAATGTAATAATTTCACCTTCTACTCGTTATAATCGTAGACTGGACACATGNCACAGCTGGCACATTCGCGAAAAGGAATTTAACATTAACAAAATAGGCAAGCAATTATGTGCATAAATCTATCATTTTATATTGATTTATCATGAGCTGAGATTTAAATTTCCTCCATTTCACTTTTGCTACCAAAGTATTATAGTTGTATCCAATAATATAATATTAAAAAAAAATTAAATTTAAGAACAGGTAATGTAATAATTTCACCTTCTACTCGTTATAATCGTAGACTGGACACATGNAAAAAAAATTAAATTTAAGAACAGGTAATGTAATAATTTCACCTTCTACTCGTTATAATCGTAGACTGGACACATGATCGGCTGCCACCTTGTGTAATCGCATGTCAGGATAAATTATTTATCAGTATTCAGTTGACAGAAATGTCGGTGTTTTTTTTTTTTAAGGTTATAGCTGAGGAATAGAATTTGTGACAATTAATCAGGTGAACAACTTTGCTTCCACCGTTTTTCGATCGATGGCTGCAGCGGTAAGTGCTGGTGGATACATGTAGATAAATAATTTCACACAGTAAACTTGGACATCTATAAACATAATGACATCACCACATTAGTGAATTTGTGTTTGCATCATAAATTTATTCTNAACATAACGACATCACCACATTAGTGAATTTGTGTTTGCATCATAAATTTATTCTCGAGCGAATATGTCAGTTTTCGAGCCAAATGCTCAGCATATGCGGGAATTGTTGATTTTCTGCTTCCATTTCAAGAAAATGTACAGTAAGGCTGCCCTTAGTGAATGAATGTGTCGTGAGTGGTTCCAACGCTTTAAGAGTGGTGATTTTGACGTATNTTTTCTGCTTCCATTTCAAGAAAATGTACAGTAAGGCTGCCCTTAGTGAATGAATGTGTCGTGAGTGGTTCCAACGATTTAAGAGTGGTGATTTTGACGTCTAGGACCGGCATGGCGGTGGAAGAGATAAATGTTTCGAAGATTCCGAAATGGAGGCATTACTTGATGAAGACTCGTGCCAAGTGCAAGAACAATTGGCAGAATCATTGGGAGTGATGCAACAAGCCATTTCAAGTGCCTCAAATCCATGGGAATGATTCAAAAACAAGAAAATGGGTTCCGTACGAGTTGCAACCGAGAGATGTTGAACTGCGTTTCTTTGCTTGTGAACAGCTGCTTCAAAGGCAGAATCGGAAGGGGTTTCAACATCGAATTTTGACCGATGACGCACAATGGGTCCACTACGATAATACCAAGCACAGTAAATCATGGGGAATGCTCGGACATGCCTCCACGTCGACGGCCAGACCGAATATACATGGCGCCAAGGCTACCTCGGTGTGTATCTTATGAGTTGTTGAAATCCTAGTGAAACCATCACAGGGGATCGGTATCGAACGCAATTGATGCGTTTGAGCCGAGCTTTGAAGGAGAAACGGCCACAGTACAAAGAGAGACACGATAAAGGTATCCTCCAGCATGACAATGCTCGGCCACTTGTCGCAAAACTGGTCAAGACATACGTGGCAATGCTGAAATGGGATGTCTTACCCCACCCGCAGTACTCTCCATACGTTGCTACTTCAGACTACTATTTGTTTCGATCGATGGCACACAGCCTGGCCGATCAGCATTTCCGCTCGTATGAAGTAGTCAAAAAATGTTTCGATTCGTGGGTCGCCTCAAAAGACGTATCGTTTTTCCGAGATGGTATCCGAAAATTACCAGAAAGATGGGACAAAGTAGTGGCTAGCGACGGACAGTACTTTTAATTATAAATACGTAATCACGTTTTAACAATAAAGCCTCAAATGTTGGGGGAAAACGGTGGAAGCAAGGTTGTTCACTTGATATATATTTGTACTACTTCCACGGAATGTATTAAAAAACCTCGCATAAATATCAACAAAGTTAGCCTTGCAAAATACAACAGGATTAGTTTTCTCCATCATGGTTTTGTTGCCTTCATTTAATCTTGTAAGTTTTTAGTGCATTGGCACACACATTCCTGTGATTTACTTATTGTGAATTTAGGTTTGGTTATGTGAAGTCTTTACATAAATTTTAGGTGTTTTACCCCATAATTTCCTTGATCTACTTAGCCTTCCCCAATGTTACATTTCATGGTATATACTGCAAATAACATGATGCCCATGTGAAAGAAGTGTATTTAGTAATGTGAATGTACATAATTAACTATTATTGTTTTCTGTTTTTCGAAAAAGGTGATTCTTAATAATTATTGTATTCTTTTTTTTCTTCTGAAATTTGTAAGTTTTCAGGTTTGTTTCAGTGCATGGGCATTCTAAATTTAGGAGCAAATTTGTTATATGTTTGTATCCTACATTTTATTTTCCCCTGAATGTAGCTGTATGATTGTTACATTTATAGGAACTCTGGCCTTAACTCCAGTGAACCAGATTCTACTGGCAGTGCCGTATTATGCTACAAGGGGCACACTCACTGTTGTTGAAGATATCGCTGGTGTGCAAGACCACAGCTGGCCGTGTGATTAAGTATGTTAGTCAAGTTGTTGCATCTTTGATGCCAAAATGTGTGACAATACCTTCAACACAAGAAGAGATACAAAATGTGTAACATATTATTTTTAAAATTGCAGCACTTTCTAGAGTAAATGGCTTTGTGGATTGCACACACATATAAATTAGCTCTTCAAGTGGTTAAATGCCAGAAATGTTAGGGAACAGGAAAAGTTATTTTACTGCAAATGTACAAAAGTTCACTTCTTTTGTTTTGTGTGTTTGTGCATTCAATGTTATCTTCTGTATGTTTGTTGTGTTTAAGGGTTTCTCTAGTTTTCATGTAGGTTGATATTTGCTTATTCTTATGTACTTACGCCATTGTGCAATGCACTTAATGGTGCTCAGCAGCTCCCATCATTGAAGAAAATAGATTAAATTGTTTTGCAGATAGTTTTGTATTTTTTTTTATTTAGCATCAAGCAAAATGTACAAATTAATTGCACTAATATAATGTTGGAATACTATAAACACTATTAGTGGCTCTGTTATTTATTATTTTATAAAGGAATTTTTGTTGTAATTGTGAGGGTATAAACAAATAAATAAAACAATTTGCTTAAATTACACTATTGCTAACACATTGTTTAATACATTATTGCCATGTAAACTGTGAACCTTGATTGCATAATATTGCATTTATTTAGCACAGTTGGTTTATTATTCAATTTTTTAAATTGTAATTGGAGGTACATTTCAGTTTTTGAAGCATTCACGAGGTTGGGGCTTTTGATTGTGGAAATAAGTTGATAATAGTACATTTCTGATTTGTAAATTAAGTTGTACTGTACGCTAGGAATACATATTTAGATTACATAAACATTAAAAATTATCAAAGAACTTCATAATGGTAAACTGACCTTTGTGAAATTAAATACGTACAGAATGTGAAGACAATTTTGCTTTGTGTTTGTGTATTTGTATAGTTGCTTATTTGGATTTTGGGAATCTGTTTCAAACCTAGAAAAATTTGTACTTTATGCCATCAGCTCTTATGACCTCGCTGTTATGAGCCGCCCAAATATCTTCATTCATATTAACTAACTAATATTATAAATGCTTAAAGTGTGTTTGTTTATTTGTTTGTACTTCTGTCACTTCGCAACGGAGCAACAGATCAACGTGATTTTTTGTATAGAGATAATTGGAGTACTGGGAAGTGACTTAGGCTACCTTTTATCCCAAAATATATTTCATTCCCCCAGGAAAAAAAATTTAGTGAAAATAGCACTCGGGGTACGACTCTTTATCAATATAAGTTGTTAGTGTGGGATGAAAGAAAAATGTCACACAAAAAAGCGATAGAGGCCCTAAACCGAACTCTACAGGATATACGAAACAATACAGACATTATGGGAGGAATGGTTGTATTCCTGGCTGGCGAATTCCGCCAAACTCTACAAGTGATTCAGAGGGGCACACCTGCAGATGAAATCAAAGCCTGTCTCAAGTCGTCAAGTTTATGGGCAAATGTCAAGAAATTCAACTTGACGACAAATATGAGAGTGTACCTCCACAGTGATGTTGATAAAGGACATTATGCTGATACACTATTAAAAATTGGAGATGGACGGTTAGAAACAGATGCCGAGGGGTGTGTGTCACTAACGGGGGATTTGGTGCAGAGTGATATGGAACTGATTGCTAGCGTTTACCCAGATCTACAAATAAATATAAATGACGACCATTGGCTATGTAAAAGAGCGATTATAGCACCAAAACAATGACATCGTTAGTGCTATGTTCTGTATTTATTATCAGTGTCTGTCTACTAACAAATACCATTATTTCTCCCCATCAATTTGTTACTACAGTGAAATCCCTATATCTCGCATCCCGATTATTCGTATATCTCGCTATTTCGTGTAAATTTGCCAGTCCCTTGAGAAAATCCCTTTAATTCGTAANTGTAAAAGAGCGATTATAGCACCAAAACAATGACATCGTTAGTGCTATGTTCTGTATTTATTATCAGTGTCTGTCCACTAACAAATACCATTATTTCTCCCCATCAATTTGTTACTACAGTGAAATCCCTATATCTTGCATCCCGATTATTCGTATATCTCGCTATTTCGTGTAAATTTGCCAGTCCCTTGAGAAAATCCCTTTAATTCGTAAAAAACCAATTCATTCTGGTCCCCTCGATAATACGTATTTATTTTGGTGCTCAAGCTCAAATAAAACGTCTTATAACTCTTATTTCCAACTTAAAAATCTCGTTAACTCATAATGTTTGTAACCCTAGACTGTACACCAGCTCTAGATTTATGCAATTCAGGCAGGGTAAAAAAGACCGGAAGGGAACTGAGGGACGTAAGAGGGTTGGAAGGGCAGGTAATGACGCCGAGTAGGCTGTGAGGCGATGTGTCTGTGATTCACAGAACTAAGAGGCGCCTTGGTGTCCGGCCTAGGGTTATGAGAGGGTAGGAAGGAGCAGAGCGAGTGAAAAGTTAGTCAGTTCGGTCTTAGCCATGCCTCCGAAAAGAGCTAATAAGTGTCTTTCCATTAGAGAAAAAAAGAAATCATTAAAATCAGTGGCCGGTAGTGATAACAAAATTGAATATGTCCAAACGTTATAATGTTCCTCCTTCCACAATAACATCAATTCTGAATAACAAGGACAAAATCGTCTCCCAGACATTGGACATCAAAGTAAAGCACTTAAAGATTGGTGAGTATCCACAACTAGAAGATAATTTTAAAAAGTGGTTTGCGTAAGCACGGAATTCGAATGTACCAGTTGGAGGAAACATTTTAAGAGAAAAAGCAAATGTTTTCGCAGAAAAAATGGGAATTAAAGACTTTCGTACGAGTGATGGTTGGTTTGATACGTTAAAAAAAAAGCACAGCATTAAATTCAAGAAGCTTAGTGGGGAAAGTGCGAGTGTATTGGCCGATGTTTGTTCTGAGTGGAAATACGAATTGGGAGAAATAATCGATTCTTATGAGCCCAACAACATTTTTAATGCCGATGAGACGGGGTTATTTTATAAGTGTCTCCCCGACCGATCAATGTGTTTTAAGGAAGAAAAGTGTCATGGCGGAAAAAATAGTAAAGACGTGTAACCATATTGTTGGCCGCCAACATGGTATGGATTTGAGAAATTGAGACCGCTCATGATAGGCAAATCAGCTAAACCAAGATGTTTTAAAAACATAAAAACTTTTCCGATGACCTATCGTGCAAACAAAAAAGTGTGGATGACGGGCGAATTCTTCAAGGAATGGATACGATAAATGAATGCTGATATGGAGAAAAGGCAGAGAAAAATTCTACTTTTCATGGATAATTGTACGGCCCACAACAATACCCCACCGCTCAGTCATGTTAATGTTGTGTTTTTGCCTGCCAATACTACTTCTAAGCTGCAGCTTCTAGACCAGGGTATAATAAACCTTTAAAACCTTTTACCGCAAGGAAGTAGTGATGCAGCTCCTTGACAGTATCGAAGATGGGCAGGATCATAAAATGACCTTATTTTCAGCCATGAACATTGCTCACAAGGTGTGGCAAAGTGTTAGCGAAAGCACAATAAAAAACTTTTTTCGTGCTTGTGGATTCACGAAGGTGGAACTTTCATCAGCAGTTACTGAACAAGACTTAGAATGCCCTATGAATTGGAATTGTCTTCCTCAAATTGAAGAAAATTCTATAGCGTTTGAAGATTTCGTCTATTTTGACGATGGCCTAATGGTAGCAGGGATTCTAACTGATGACGAAATTGACCGAGGTAGAGTCCTGTAACTACCACTTCCACAACTGCTTCTTGATGTGCCGACAATTACACCTAAAATGGCTAAACAATACATTAACAACGTGCGCCATTTCTTAGCGAAATCAGACGTTGGCGATGAAGTATGCTTGACAAAGCCATCGACAAATACCCGTATGCAAGACTTGCACCAAAAGAAAATTACAGATTTTTTTAAACGTAAATTTAATGTATTTTTATTGATGTAATTATTTATTTATGTATACATATGTATACATTATATGTAGCCATGCATTTATCATTACATATTAATGCAAATTTGCATTAATCTCGTTATTATGTATTTTTTCTTTTTTTGCTCCCGATTATTGGTAATCCCGTTAATTTGAATATCTCGATAATTCATATTTAACACTCAGTCCCTTGACAATACGAATTATCAGTATTCTACTGTATAACCACGCGATCAACTTTCAATGACGAAGTTTTTCACCTTGCACTCATTGAAATTGAAAAGCAAGTGCAAACATTGTCAGGAAAAAGTATAAAGAGCATGGACTTTATTTTTAAAAAAACCTAAACAATAATTCTGTAGTCCATTTGAACGGAACTGCGGGCACAGCTAGTTCTCTATAATTGTATCAATACTGGTGACTTTATTTTCCGTTTAGTAAACTTTGAAGACTATTTTTGTAATTAAATTAAATATTTGTGCNTATCAATACTGGTGACTTTATTTTCCGTTTAGTAAACTTTGAAGACTATTTTTGTAATTAAATTAAATATTTGTGCATATGGTGCTTTTGTTACTCGTGGTTGCACTTCAGTGAAAATGGAGCTGTGTAATTGAGTTTACTAAAAATGTAATGTTGCTCACTCACGACTTCATCATAACAGTGTTAGTTCGATTTGCAACATAAATTTAAGAGCTCACATTTTTCTCGCAGATGTAATGCAATGGTTGAGGGAATGCAC
Organism: Clitarchus hookeri; assembly: GCA_002778355.1. Classification (NCBI taxonomy): domain Eukaryota; kingdom Metazoa; phylum Arthropoda; class Insecta; order Phasmatodea; family Phasmatidae; genus Clitarchus; species Clitarchus hookeri. Next base: position 128,405 of record NQII01000704.1, read on the forward strand.
CCACAGGCATGCCTAGACATTTATTTTGGGGGGTAAGGAGCCAATTAATGTAATGTAATGTAATGTAGACTAAAATTAAAATTGTATACATATACGTGAACATATCAATACGTATCGGAACAATTTTCATATCACGTGTTGCGGAGTGCATAGATAACGAATTGTTAAAATGGCATCATCAAATGCAGTACTTCCAACAATGTTTACTTTTTTTTTTTTTTACCTGAACTGCAGATAAGGAGAGTTAAAAAATCTTTTAATTGTAGTATTTCCGGTCAATCTGATATTCAACTTACACTGTTTGGTGATGAAGTACTTAATGTGGAGACAAAACTCAGTTATTCTGAGTCTGTTAGGAAAATTATATTTACAAACATATCTTTCATATTTGCTGTACTTAGTCAAATGGAGAAGAAACCACTTCAAATAGAAATCTGACAAAGCAAACATTAGAAACACATCTAAATCATTAAATGCCAATTAAATTAAAAATCATGCTGTGACTTGAAAACATGCACATTAAATTAGNGAAACACATCTAAATCATTAAATGCCAATTAAATTAAAAATCATGCTGTGACTTGAAAACATGCACATTAAATTAGTTGTTTTTTTATTTATTCCTTAAAATATATCACAGACTAAAGTATTGTTCCCATAATCATTGTCGCAGATTTTTAATATTGTGCTATACACAAGTAATATAAACAAATTTTAAATGGGTATCAACTCCCTCACAAAGCTCCCTTGTTCAAAGGTTGATGACACTTGTTTGACAAAACTACTCGGTCGAAGACAAATAAGTTGGCAACATTTCTATATTGAATGCCTACGGGGAGGGGCACCCTGTGACCATGCCAATGAATAATACTTATAGGCCGTTTACAATAAAGTGAGTATTTATTAAGGACCACACAACAGGATCAATAGCAAATAAATGTATTTTAATTGCAGACTCAAATGTTAACTTTTGAAATTAATGATTTGTATATACTGAATTTATTACTAATATGACACTTTTTATACCAACAAATGGTGGAAAGACAGAAATTGGCTAAAAACGAACATTGAGTAGGGTCTTAAATAGTGCTCACTTTACCATGAACATCCTATAGTAATGCCCAACCACTGGTTTGTGCAACATGAATGCCAAAGTGGCTTCCATGTTATTTGATTTTTATTTAGAATTTTTTTTGTTGTTTGATATAACTATTGTAAGATCGTCAAAATAATAACGTTTGAGGAGAAAATACTGTTGTTGTAGAAGGGAGTATGAAATGCAATGTTACTCAGCAAAGAATAAATGTGTATTTTATTGCATGTTAAAATGTCACACGCTTTCAGTGCATTACAAACTTTGACTACAGTAGGCTAGGAATACATCACGAGACTCGTAACTCATATTTACCCTCTGTAATTTTTATCTTGTAACATGATAGAATAATTAGTTCAAATTGTTGAAACTTAAGTGACAGAAGTTCCAAATTCTGCGAATTAAGAACTCTGGGATGTAAGCTAGCTAAGGCCACACATGCTCTTGAAATTGCAGTAAATGTTTAGTTGGAAAAGCTGCGTGCCTAAACCACTTTGTTCCAAATAAGTTATTTTTTCTTTCCATAATACATCTTGTCATTACATCCTCCAGAGAAGTTGTTTGCATTTTTCATTGAATGTTTCTACTTGGACTTCAAGGGCAGTGTGTAGAATGCCATTGCTGTAAATGTGACCATTTTGACGTGACAACGTCTTAAATTAGGTTGCGGCTGGGAGTCACTTATGAAAAAGTGTAACGCTCGGTAACGTTACGATGAGTCACCGAACGAGAGAGAGGCCCGCCGAATGCCTTGCGTCTCTCTCCCACTCAACTATGATCGGTCTGCCGCGCGCGCAGCACTACGTTGTCACGTAAAATCTTCGCCCGTAAAACCGACTTTACAGGCAACCATTTTNTGTGTGCATATTTTTAAGTATTATTGTGTTTGAGGAGGTTTTATATTCTAAGAAATACTGTTCAGTCAGCCAGCTATAGAAAATACACACTGTTTCATGTTATGCACATATCTATGTTACAAATGGTAATGCAGTATGTTTGTGTTGCCTGTGAGATTTGATCTGTCAATATCAATTATAAACTGGTGATTTTGAAATTTCTTCATCATTATTATTGCATGTATACACCTCTAAGGAGCATTTTAAGAAGATTAAGGTTACCTGATCGGGGTCGGGGATAGTAATGCGGACATCGTTAGGCAACTATATTAATAAAAGACAGAATATTACACAATATTCCTATTTCTAATAGAATAGGCACCAGCTCACTGGGTGAGCACGAAGTCACAGTTCTCAGGATCGTGTGCCGAACGACCACGTGTCTATATCCCCTGAGGAATACTATACAAATTTACAGGAAAATATCATATATAGCCGGGGTATTCAAGCTCCCCAGCACACACCTTAGTATTACCTTTTACCTTATAAATTAAGGATGCCTTCTTGAGGCATCGATGACTTCCTGGACAGGGCCAGGGCCCGTAATACAGCACTACATGAGAACTCANAAGGATGCCTTCTTGAGGCATCGATGACTTCCTGGACAGGGCCAGGGCCCGTAATACAGCACTACATGAGAACTCACAAGTTTCGGTTAACTCAAGTAAATTGTATTGTCTAATAGTATACACAGTTACATGTATACAAAGCAAATTAAAGCGGACCTGGCTCATAAGGACTGACAGCAGCCGTTACTGCACAAAAAGGCCAGGATTGGCGCGAAAACTTACAAAAGTAATTAAACCTCTAGGGTAGGTAAATTGAGCTGATTGAGGCGTCCCGCAAATACGAGGAAGACCAGTGGAATCAGACTGCCGGAGATTGTGTGGCCGAGCGGCGTCCTTGCCGAGAGCTCTCTCCATTCCGTAAGGTAATTTAATTAACTGACCTCATTAATATAGAACTTGAAACATATATACTTGAAACATTGAAACATTCTGAGTGAGTTTTCTTAACCCTGTACAGAGTTAAGAGTTGTTAATTAAGCACTAATTTAAATACATAGCATGATTATGTGGTGCCTTGCAGAGCACGTGTAAAATGTAGATCTGTTAAGTTTTGGGGCACTCTACGACAGGAATGGTCAGGTTGAAAGAAAGACTAATTATTTCCCACATCACTAATTGGTTTGATTAGACACACAATTTCACTCGGAAAATTATATAAAACACATACAATACCCTAGCATTGCTACTCCTCACCTCATTAAATATGCACATTGCCTGCATTTATTCTGCGATTACTTTGCAAACACCTAAGGCCAAATTTCACGAACATTTGCCCATGGGCAATAATTTATAATACTATTTAATACACTTTCTAACACTTGATTCCTGTCCTAATTACACAGATCTCTCTAGGGACACCACAAGCACTCTGTAGGATCACTAGGCATTGGGTCATGACCCGTTCCCAAGTGGACGATGCGGACACGCATCGGGATGCACGATGTGCATGTTCTGCGGGTCGCACTGGTGCAGCGACTGTGGGCCGATGACGTGATGACAGTAGCCGCGCCAGTCCACGCAGGAGTGATCTACGTCAAGATGAAAATATGCCTAATAACTAATAGAATTTACTTTGTCTATGTATTGTAACAAAATTAAAGCTGTAATTCATGCTTAATGCAAAATATAATTCCAGTGATGTTTCTTACTGTATACTGTCTCATTTACTATTTTTGTGATTACGTAGGTGTACAAGTAAAATAATTGAAAAGAAGAAATACCATACTCCAATGTTTTGTATTTTGTTGTAATTATATCTAATATATATAAAAATTATGTTTTTACTTTTCAAAGTATGTTGGTCTGGTAATGGTTTACTGTACATGTAATAGTTATTAAANATATAAAAATTATGTTTTTACTTTTCAAAGTATGTTGGTCTGGTAATGGTTTACTGTACATGTAATAGTTATTAAAGCACTGGCCATAATATAGTAGGTTTATTTTTAGTACCTGATTAACCAGGTTTTTTCCTCATATATTACCTATTTTCCGCAATAAAAGCCTTGGAATGATATACCGGTTTAAGAAACTTTTTTAAATTAAGAAAATTACTTTTATGTTGCATTGAAAATTAAAATGTTTCATTNGATATACCGGTTTAAGAAACTTTTTTAAATTAAGAAAATTACTTTTATGTTGCATTGAAAATTAAAATGTTTCATTTCAAATGCAATAAATTTTTATGGGGTAACTGACAGCTGTGCACTCACTTTGATGTTTAGTATACTAAATTGCTTAGAAACTGAATCTATGGTTTAAAAAAATGTATATTGGCATTGTAAGGTAAGTCATTTTCATGCATTATTGTTTTCTGCCATTAACAAATAATGGAATTTTAAACAACTTACTTGAATAAAACTTATAGGTAAAATTTGTATCACTGTGGCAACTTTAGGATGAGTTAAAAAAATTTCTACGAAAATTTTTGGAAGTTTTTCATTCAAGAACTATGCACAAGAAGGCGTGGCAGTTCTTATTTGTGCACACTGCATTATTGCTACTAGTTCATACTAAACACAAAATGAACTAAAACATTTCAACTGTCAACAACTCGTGTGCTAAAAAAATTGTTTTTAAAAGATATTGGACATTAGCTTTGAGCTGTGGTCAAAAAGAAAATATGTATTGTTCAATCAAAATTCTAATATGTGACTATGAGTAAACAACTTGGAGATGGTGGTGACCCGACACCATGTTGCAGGGATAGAAACTGTGTGTCCTGGGTTGGATAATATTGCCAATACTTGCTGGCTGCATAAGACATTCCAGATATGGAGCACGGATCCCCTGTGTGTTGCTACCCACTACACCATACAGGTGATTGAACCAGCAATGACCAAATGAAAACAAAAAGTTAATGTCTAATTTATGGCTTCATAACTGGGAGCGATTTGAGATTTTTTATTTCTATTACAAATCAGAATTGTGACACACATTAATTAAACTGCAACAACATAAGCAGTATCAGTTTTATTTGCAAGGTGAAGTAATATTCCTCTGAAGGTCAGTATATGTAAGCATGTGTGTAGGTACATCACCATTGCACCTTTGAAAAATTTGTGGTTACAACTTTGGTAAGTTTTCAGAATTACTGACTCCACTTGTAATATCATTATTGATCGTCCCATAGCACTATGTCAATGTGCTTCATCTAGTGTAGACTTTGTATGTGTGCACTCGGTACAAAGGTACTTANAACTTATCGTCCCATAGCACTATGTCAATGTGCTTCATCTAGTGTAGACTTTGTATGTGTGCACTCGGTACAAAGGTACTTAAAAATAACTCAAGTATTCTCATATCCTATTTACTGTTACATTTGCTGGCTTACACAACTTCATCTATTTATACAATTATCAGAAAATTCTCTACACAATACACCACCATGGCTTTTAGACAGACTGCCTGCTTAATTTTAATGTCCAGCTTAAGCGTTTAATAATTTTTGCTACGTATGTCTATCTTGCACACATCCTGCTTCCGCTGCTCTCTCGCACATAAATTGCTCCCTGTTCACAGAAATTCAACCAGAACGTCCCTTCACTCATGGTCTCTTCAGAGTGCAGCTGGTATCTGCAAACAATATGTGCCAGATCAAGAACAAATGTCTTATGGCAACTGAAAATACACAGAATGATTGAGCAGTTATTTAAACAAATAGAAGTGTTAATGCAATTACTGTCTTAAAAACTTTGTTGTAAACATGCAATTGTCATGGCACACAAGAGAAGTGTATTGCAACTTAAAAAAAAATTAAATACTACATATTATATTGGTACACTTTTTTTATGCGTGTTATGGAGAAAATGGGTATTNCTTTTTTTATGCGTGTTATGGAGAAAATGGGTATTTCTACATAATAATCTACCTTGTTTAAGGAGACAAGCCAGTGAGGGAATTTGCTATGATTATACGCCTCATAAAACAATCAACATTTTCTTGAAGAGAAATGCATTAACCACTNGCAATTGTCATGGCACACAAGAGAAGTGTATTGCAACTTAAAAAAAAATTAAATACTACATATTATATTGGTACATTTTTTTTATGCGTGTTATGGAGAAAATGGGTATTTCTACATAATAATCTACCTTTTTTAAGGAGACAAGTCAGTGAGGGAATTTGCTATGATTATACGCCTCATAAAACAATCAACATTTTCTTGAAGAGAAATGCATTAACCACTNCAGTGAGGGAATTTGCTATGATTATACGCCTCATAAAACAATCAACATTTTCTTGAAGAGAAATGCATTAACCACTGAGAGATGGAAGCCCTGCATTTCGTGAGCAGCAATATTCTTTTGCAATCCTCTCATTTATGGAACATAATGTAATTCCCAAAATAAATGAATGTATAGATAATATTTACTTCAGTGTTACAACAGTGACTGCTCAGTAGACAAGATTGCTACAAACATCTGGAATGTGAGAATGGAAAAGGAGTGACTAAAAAGAGGATGGTGGAATATCAAGTTGTTAGGCGAGGGGTGTTACAATAATTTGCTGTATTTTAATGATTACAACAAATTGTATTCCTACAGAAAGTATGTGTGGATGTTTGTACTGGTAACTTTCAACTCGTGTAAAACTTTGCTGGACAGATAACTATATCTGAAACCTTTAAGATGCCATTGCATATGCACATCTGACAACTGCAATGTTTCATTAATGGTGTAAAGTTTCAGTATTCCAGCATTCACATACTACAAATTTACACAAATCTTAAAAAGTACTTTCAAGATGTATTCATGCCATGCTAGTGGTAATTAATGGTTTAGTACATTATGTAGTTAATGAAATTTTTCCCTGTGTAAACTCACCAGAAGTATTGTAAGACGACTTAAATAACTTGGAAAGACTCTTTACTACAAAAATAGCCATTTCTATTAAAAGACAGTGTTCTAACAACAGATATGGTCATTCTTGAACTGGAAGCATTTTGCAAACAGGAATTTATGATTTCTCAATACCTCAAAGCATTTGTGTTCGGTAATTTACATAAATACCTAATTACTTGTAAACATTGTGTATTTTCAAGGCCTTCTCAGAACAAAACTGAAGACGTTAACAGCAAACTTTTAGAAAACAGTATTATGACTTGTTACGAACTCAACTCAAATGTGCATATTTGTTAAAAATACAAGTATGTATCAGGTTTACAACCTTGCTTCCACTGTTTTTCCCCAACATTTGAGGCTTTATTGTTAAAACGTGATTACGTATTTATAATTAAAAGTACTGTCCGTCGCTAGCCACTNCCCCAACATTTGAGGCTTTATTGTTAAAACGTGATTACGTATTTATAATTAAAAGTACTGTCCGTCGCTAGCCACTACTTTGTCCCATCTTTCTGGTAATTTTCGGATACCATCTCGGAAAAACGATACGTCTTTTGAGGCNCGCTAGCCACTACTTTGTCCCATCTTTCTGGTAATTTTCGGATACCATCTCGGAAAAACGATACGTCTTTTGAGGCGACCCACGAATCGAAACATTTTTTGACTACTTCATACGAGCGGAAATGCTGATCGGCCAGGCTGTGTGCCATCGATCGAAACAAATAGTAGTCTGAAGTAGCAACGTATGGAGAGTACTGCGGGTGGGGTAAGACATCCCATTTCAGCATTGCCACGTATGTCTTGACCAGTTTTGCGACAAGTGGCCGAGCATTGTCATGCTGGAGGATACCTTTATCGTGTCTCTCTTTGTACTGTGGCCGTTTCTCCTTCAAAGCTCGGCTCAAACGCATCAATTGCGTTCGATACCGATCCCTTGTGATGGTTTCACTCGGTTTCAACAACTCATAAGATACATACCGAGATAACCTTGGCGCCATGTATATTTGGTCTGGCCGTCGACATGGAGGCATGTTCCGGCATTCCCCATGATTTACTGTGCTTGGTATTATCGTAGTGGACCCATTGTTCGTCGCCAGTCACAATGCGATGTTGAAACCCCTTCCGATTGTGCCTTTGAAGCAGCTGTTCACAAGCAAAGAAACGCAGTTCAACATCTCTCGGTTGCAACTCGTATGGAACCCATTTTCTTGTTTTTGAATCATTCCCGTGGATTTGAGGCGTTTTGAAATGGCTTGTTGCATCCCAATTCTTCTTGCATTTGGCACGAGTCTTCATCAAGTAATGCCTCCATTTCGGAATCTTCGAAACATTTATCTCTTCCACCGCCATGCCGGTCCTAGACATCAAAATCACCACTCTTAAATCGTTGGAACCACTCACGACACATTCATTCACTAAGGGCAGCCTTATTGTACATTTTCTTGAAATGGAATTAGAAAATCAACAATTCCCGCATATGCTGAGCATTTGGCTCGAAAACTGACATATTCGCTCGAGAATAAATTTATGATGCAAACACAAATTCACTAATGTGGAGATGTCGTTATGTTGAAAGATGTCCAAGCTTACTGTGTGACAGTATTTATCTACATATATCCACCAGCACTTACCGCTGCAGCCATCTTTTGAAAAACGGCGGAAGTAAAGTTGTACACCTGATTTATATATGTGGTACTGAAGAACAAAAAAAAAAAAAAACTGGCATAGGCATGCGTATGCAAATAACAGAGGTATGGAACCAATCAGAGTAACACGATGCTGTCGGCAGCTAGATCGGCTACTGCTACTGCAATGACAGGATATCAAGATATAAGTGAGTTTGAACATGATGTTATAGTTGGTGCACGAGAGATGGGACGTAGCATATCCGAGGTAGCGATAACATTTGGATGTTCGTGTATGACCATTTCACGAGTGTACTCTGAATATCGGGATCCCAGTAAAACATCACATCTTTGACATGGCTGTGGCCGGAAAAAGATCGTGAAAGAACTGGACAAATGACGACAGACGAGAATCATTAAACGTGACAGACGTGCAACCGTTTATCAAATTGGCGCAGATTGGATTTGTGGACAGCCCTGCAGGATTCATGGTGTGAATTGCCTCCTGCATACCTTCAGATATTAGTCGAGTCCATGCCACGTCGTCTTGCGGCACTTCTGAGTGCTAACGGGGGCCCTACACGATATTAGGCAGGAGTACCAATTGTTTTGGCTCTTCAGTATATATATATATATTATATATCGTCCGAAGAAGCGTTACAAGGCTTTGCTCATATATATCACCAGGATGCATCCGTACTGCAATAGTGAACTTAAGGGAACAAATGTGCATAAACAGTAGCCGTCCACTTTACAGTTTTACTTTACTGTATAGTGTTCAGTTGATGGTTATATACCGGTGTTTGCAGATGACTTTCAGTGTTCCTGGTGACTTTGACAGTGCGAAGGCTTGCAATCTACAAATGGACAATTCTAGTATGAACGTTTCTTTGCGAATATTTGAGTGTATTGTATTTAATCTGATTATTGTACGGTAATAGGAGCCTTTGTATCGTTTAGACTCATTAGAATACATCACTTTAAGGGACTGTACAGAGTCAATTTTTAGCATGGAAATTTTATTATGTGTTGTGAATTGTACTATGTAGTATTGCATGTTACTTTGCATGAGAATTGAAGGGCCTATGTAACGCAGGCGCCTAGCTGTGTCAAACCCAGAAGACCTACAGGAATTACGTCTAACTTTGTGATAGGTTGCAGTTTTTACTTGGCGTTAATTACTGCGATCCTGTGTAAACTACATTAAAGCATAGCCAACATTAAACACCGAGCTAGAGTCACAGCACCTGCAGGGGAGTAAATCCCCAAAACAGTGATCGAGGTACACTGACAACATAAAACACATCACAAAACACAACGATTGATGCTCAAACTAAAATATTGCTCTGCCAACAGCAAGTCAATGACAGGTGGTGAAAGTTGATAGTAGACTGGAAACCAGCCCGCATGGAAATAACTCATAGTGGAAACTCTATGTGCCCAATGCACAGGTACTTAGACATACTGCACTTCGTGCAATGAAATCAGTTTGCCAAAAACTCTGGTGCAATACAGACCACGTGCAACCTCCTTTATCATATTTACTGGTCTGGGGTATCACACAATGTACACAACTACATTCGCCTATTGTTATGGAGTGATCAGGCCTTAGCTGAACGGCCTGCCTGATCACACCTTCAAATATTAAACGAGGAATCGAGCGTGNGTTATGGAGTGATCAGGCCTTAGCTGAACGGCCTGCCTGATCACACCTTCAAATATTAAACGAGGAATCGAGCGTGACTGCAACACCACCGAGCAGAAATAAGACAGTTGCAGAAATCCCCTCCACTGGCCAGTAAACGGGGCCTCAAAAACAACGCCCCCGACATAGGCGGGCGTAACACCTGGAACAGCATTTTTTGTCTAGGCAAAGTGTGATTTCTAGCTTGTCAAGATGTTGTCACTATCGAACGCCACCATGATTCACCCATAATTTGCCATCATGAAATTAACCATTTTAATAAATTGTTTTTAAAATTCGAAATTAATGTATTTTCCACTATTACAATATTAGAGAGTTTAAGGGGAATGGTGTACAAAATTAGTATATTTACATAATATTTATCACATATTTTATAGGGTTTTTCGATATTTTTGGCTCTACAAGACAATTATTTAAAATGTCCTTTATTACTAGATTTAACGAAAATCGGGTAAAAATACCGCCTTTCTATGGTGCACCATTTCTCTTTATTGAAAACTTACGTTCTTAAACTATAATGCTTCCGTTTCACGGATATATTATGATAGCTGGCTTCCAGCCCTCTTAAGTTATATCGGTGTAGTTTACAACTCTCTACTAGGCCCTAGTGTTTTAATGTAGAGTGAATGTGTTAGAGCGATTTCGGTGGCTGCATAGAACCAAATTCCATGAGCTCTAGGTCTTCCCTGCTGTGACAACTTTTCTGCCCATTGAAGGAATGAAAAATTGAATAAATATAATGATATTTAAGAAACGATATATCAAAAAATAGCCATATTTTATATTGATATATCGTTGTGATATTTTCCGAAACCAAGTTTCGTGTTACATTTTAGTGTGGTAAATTCAACGATGGATACACCAGAATCACCGTTGTACACAGGTTGAGGAATTTTCCCATCATCCGGTTAATTTTTCAGCGTTATTTACAACCATTTCCAGACGCAAATTAATGTCTACTGTTTGCATCTCCCGTTCATAAATCTTGACGACCGAATTAACTTTGTATGTTTTTGAATCTCTGAAAATTTCGCGAGGAGGGCGTGTTTACTTATAATTTAAACGTAAGAAATATATTAGTGTTGTGATGCATATCATTCCGCTCCACCAAATTTTCTAACAATGTCTTCAAATTTTCCAATTTAGCAGTTGTGCTGGTTATATGAGAATTCTTGTAGGAATAATTGCACTGTTTTAAAGCCTAATAGGTCTACCGTATCTTAATTCTTTGGTGGTTTCCTGCCACGATAAAAAAAAATGCGAATTCACAAAGTAAATTTTGTGCAANCCACGATAAAAAAAAATGCGAATTCACAAAGTAAATTTTGTGCAAGACTACTCGTAAAGGAATATTTACTTAATAACAGTTTATCTGGTGGTTAGGGATTAGCAGCGCTATCTCAAGGAGGGATGATTATGTAACTTGGCTAAGGCGTGGTTCATTGGTGGTTACATTAGACTTAACTTTAAAACCCGGTGAGTTTCACTTTAGCAGTGGTAGTTGTGATTGTATTGTCACAAGTTCTATACAAAACTCAAGTAAAGCAACCCACGTAAGGGTTTATTCCGTCGGTAGTCGTAGTAGTGGTATACTTTTGTGACTCTGCTTGAGTGGTGTTAGTCTTTTGATGCTAGGATTTATTAGTAATCACGATGATTTTACATGAAGTCTATGTGTTACATTATTTTACTGTATCCTTTTAAATTTTGGTTTTCTGTATAGGTATTCATTTTCCAGGTACTCTAAAATGTCAGAAGTTAATTGGCCTGCTGTGGGTGCCACAATTCTCCCGAATTTGGGAGGTTGGGTTGGAGCATATTTCACTCGCAAGAGTGTGAAAGTCTGGTATGAGGTGAGTTGTTTACTGTAATGTCACAGTGCATCCGACATGTAAACAGAATTTGGTTATTTTTTGTGAACTGGTCTCCGCATGCTGGACACAATGTATTTGCAAGGGTACTAACAACTTACCATCAGAGCAGCTACTAATCTCTGGGAGAGTGTACCGAAGAGGGAATCAAAGGACACAAGTATATTCATAAGGATATGCTGACTCTTTTAATAAGTTCAGGATTCCCACTGCGAACTAGTTTTCAGATTATGTTTGCGAATGTATGTGCATTACAACAGTAAAATTAGTATAGTGTTGCACGAACCACCTAGTGCTTCATGTTAGGCCTGACCAAGAAAAGTGTTCATGGACATCGCATATGGATATGCCTCGTAGGGCGGAATTCATAAACGTATCATGAGCATTAGCTTCGTCAAGATAATGTTATTTGGTGTCTTAAGTTCGTATTTACATTTCATGAACATCGCTTAAATTTGTCTCAAGCACAGGCAAACAAGGTGGTCTTCGTAAAGACAGTCTTATTCTTATGCAGTTTAAGAGTGAATATTTCTGTTCCATAGTCACTGCTTGAGATCNGTGTTAGTCTTTTGATGCTAGGATTTATTAGTAATCACGATGATTTTACATGAAGTCTATGTGTTACATTATTTTGCTGTATCCTTTTAAATTTTGGTTTTCTGTATATGTATTCATTTTCCAGGTACTCTAAAATGTCAGAAGTTAATTGGCCTGCTGTGGGTGCCACAATTCTCCCGAATTTGGGAGGTTGGGTTGGAGCATATTTCACTCGCAAGAGTGTGAAAGTCTGGTATGAGGTGAGTTGTTTACTGTAATGTCACAGTGCATCCGACATGTAAACAGAATTTGGTTATTTTTTGTGAACTGGTCTCCGCATGCTGGACACAATGTATTTGCAAGGGTACTAACAACTTACCATCAGAGCAGCTACTAATCTCTGGAAGAGTGTACAGAAGAGGGAATCAAAGGACACAAGTATATTCATAAGGATATGCTGACTCTTTTAATAAGTTCAGGATTCCCACTGCGAACTAGTTTTCAGATTATGTTTGCGAATGCATGTGCATTACAACAGTAAAATTAGTATAGTGTTGCACGAACCACCTAGTGCTTCATGTTAGGCCTGACCAAGAAAAGGGTTCATGGACATCACATATGGATATGCCTCGTAGGGCGGAATTCATAAACGTATCATGAGCATTAGCTTCGTCAAGATAATGTTATTTGGTGTCTTAAGTTCGTATTTACATTTCATGAACATCGCTTAAGTTTGTCTCAAGCACAGGCAAACAAGGCGGTCTTCGTAAAGACAGTCTTATTCTTATGCAGTTTAAGAGTGAATATTTCTGTTCCATAGTCACTGCTTGAGATCNGGTCTTCGTAAAGACAGTCTTATTCTTATGCAGTTTAAGAGTGAATATTTCTGTTCCATAGTCACTGCTTGAGATCACGATTTGAAACCATGTTTCATAGTCATCAAGATCTTGCTTAAGATGGCAAATAAGCACGTTTTCGCCAAGTTCACTGTAAAGGTGACTTGAGATGGTGTTTTTGTTAAACGGCGGACACTTTTTGAATAAATTCATACGTTGAACTAGCAAAGATTTCTGCAAAATGGCGATATATAGCAAAGCATATGGTACTTTGAGATTAATGATTTAACTTCTCATTTGGCGAAAATCTAAATTGTTCTGCCCTGAGCAAGTTTTTACAGAACTGTAATTCTGCACATACCATTAATTTTTGAAGATAATTCGAATAGTAGAACTTATGTTCCACTGATTACAAAGTAGAAACTAGATAGCGCTAGTGGTGGTGAAAAAAAAAGAGGGGGGGGAGGCTGAAGTTCCCTGAAAAAACCTGCTGACCAGCGGCATCGTCCGGCATGATTCCCGCATGTGTAAAACTAGGAGCAACCCTAGCAGGACTCCAACCTGGTTCGTCTAGGTGGGAGGCGAGTAGTCTAACCATTACACTACCATCGCTCCACACTATTTTGGTAAGTTTGTAATGTGATGGGGGTTGGAACAACAAGTTCGCATGTTTTGTATTCAAACTATGGTTACCAGAGTTGTTAGCTATTTGGGTGAGATTCCCTTACTGTCTTTTTTTTTATTTGGGATATAGAGTGCATTAAACATACAATCCCAAAAACTTAGATGATAAACAGTAGATACAAATTTTAGTGCATGTGATAATTTTTAAGGAGATTGGTAGATACTTTGGTAAAGTTGTTGTCTAATCACACATTTAATTTCATAGCATGTAAAAGTTGCCCAAGTTGCTTTTTTTTTTTTTAAGTAGAGGTGGGAGGCAGTATACGAAGAAATCTTTTAGACATGTATTGTTTTGTGAGTACGAGTAGCAGGATGTGTGTGTGTGGATGTTGTAGAGCTTGAAGCGGCCGGACTGGCGGCCGCCAAATGCTNAGCTTGAAGCGGCCGGACTGGCGGCCGCCAAATGCTGCGTTCGCCCCAGTCTGGACAGGTTTATACTGCAGCATGGGCTACGCCTCATACCTGGTGTGGCGAGATGGCGGAGGACTAGAAGGTATGTTTATTCGCTGTAACCTTATCATGCCAATGACAGTTCCCAAAAAGCCATTTAAAACTTACAAAAGATTATTTTTGNGTTTATTCGCTGTAACCTTATCATGCCAATGACAGTTCCCAAAAAGCCATTTAAAACTTACAAAAGATTATTTTTTGTCTAGCATATTCTGTTTATTTTACATAAATTATGGTACTTTCCTCTCAAAATTATTGTAACACATGTCCAGTAGGGTGTTTACCTAGCAAATTATAACTTTGGATTTACAATTTTCTCCATCATGAGGTCATTCCAATTTTATTGTTTGTTGTTACACCTATAAAAGACAAGTTAAAGGAGCATTTGCTTAAATGCTTAAAACCCCATATTTTCACAAGTAAAAACTACATTTTTACCTATCTAATGTAGCCTTGGTCTCCGTTTCAAGAAAGAAAGGGAATATGCAGGTATGAAGGAAGCACTGAAGCACAACCATAAACTTAAAAGGCATTCTTACACAGCTTAGTCATTGTTTGAACTTTCATTAGTATCATTGCCTAGCAAATAATATCTACATCTGGTCACTCAGAGTCCAAATAACATTAACAAATATAAAGCATTATTTTATCAGAATTTTAGCTTGTGTTCACTGTGTACAAGTGTATACAAGGGTCCTTAGGGGTAGGTGCATGCAAAGGGTATGGGAGGAAGCTGGATGAAAGGTGTTTCACGCATCTTTACCAGATGACTCTATTTATAAGCACCAAGTATATATAGGAGTCGTTCAGACTCCTGTCATCACACGTTTGTACACAAATACACAGTAATGCTTATGGCAGTTGGCGTTAATGAAGATGTTTTGTGTTTCAAGGCCCTATGTAACTTACGAAGTAGCTATGTAATAACAAATGCCTGTCATAGTATTCAAAATTTCAAATGAAACTACATAGTATTTATTAGGAATGGGATCCTTTTGCTGCGATATCTCGATACCATTGATACTTTATAGTATACAGTATTACATGAGAATGTTCAAAAATATCTCATTTTAACATTGTGCTAATAGTATTTCCCATGCACATTTTTTTCATGAAGCATACTGTGTTTTATCGCATAATTATTGCAGCCACGTAAAAGTCGTAAAACAATTTTAAATACTAGAAATTGGAAACTAGTCTAAGAGTTATTTGTGAAACTCCAGCCGCGTCACAACACTGGAAGGACCGAAGCTGGAAGTAACGTCACAGTGATGAGTTGTAGTTTCCCTGCTTCAAGAAGAAACAAAAGTGGGAAGGGTGCCATGGTAGTTGCTAGGCAAGCATTTCCCCTCTCTCCAGGTGTCGACGGGGAGGAAGCGAAATTCAGTCTGGTCGTGACGAACTCATAGACTTGAAATGAGGTAGACCAATCTCTGTGCCCCATGATTGAACTCCTTTTATGCCAATATGACTAGCGGAAAACAACGTGGATTGGATTTGAGGTTAGAACACTGTTCAGTAAACAAGCGCGTTGAGATGTTTGTTTACTTCCGCGAACAAATTTTGAATGCAGTTAGATTAAATTCATATTTGACAAAAGTATTTTATTCATATAAAAGTGCTTGTCTTTTGTAAACTTAAAATATAAACAAACACGTTCATTACTGTTGATCATGTGACTTCGACAGTTGTTCCATTGCGGTAGGTAAATGTTGGATACATGCGCACAAGACGAATAAGCAGTCTACCTCATCTTTACTCTATTGATGAACTACAGCCGAGCATATCCAAGGCTAGCAGACATTAGCCAACCTAAGGAGAATAGTTGCTAGGCAACCACTTCCCCCCTAGCCAAATGTGCAAGGGATGGAAGTTAGGCCACACCTTGCGCAGAGCGCTGGACTGGATGGAAAGAGAAAACAATAGCATTGGGTGCCTCGCTTGTCACTCAATTCACTCTCGGTTATCCTATGTTTCAGTAAAAAAACGTTACAGCAATTTCCTTGAAGTCACAATATAAAATAAAAAAAACCTGCAAAATATGTGTGTAATGAGATATCACTTTCCTTAAACTTTGATTACAGCTTTCGCTGTGAAAACGAGATTCTAGAGAATTGAAGGAGACTGTGTTGCTGGTTTATCATTGGTTAAGGGCATTTGAGTTACAGGCCGTCCGTTTGTTTCAAATTTAATGTGGGATTTTATATACTTTCAATGTTTTTCAATAACACTATATAGTAAAATGAGCAGTTTTGTTGCCCAAGTTGTTTTTGTTCATGGTAATTTTAATTTGGTATTGAGAAAAGTATCTATTGAATATTGCAAGAATGTTTCATTATCGATACTTATATTGAGTATTGAGAAAATGTGGTATCTACCTATCCCTAGTATTAATGGTCTTGAGTACAATGAAGATATGTGTGTGTTACCAAAGATTCTCCCTTGGACAAGCGTGTTTATAACCTATTTTCTAACAATTACAGAAGATTGAATTTACTGAATGGATTATAACAATGTGGTCTGTTCCCAGGTCCTGCCAGGTTGCCACTGATTCTGTATGGCTCTCAGCTTGCCCTTAACTGGATGTGGTCACCAATATTTTTTGGTGCTCACAATATTAAGTTGGTGAGAATGTTAACTCAATATGAATAACCTAGATATAGCCTTCATTGTTTCAACACAGTGTGTTGCCAACATATTATGTTTGGTGAACTTCGTGAAAACTGCTGGTGACGTGTTATTAAATCACCTGAATTGAAGAGTGTATTATTATAAGAAATTTCCTGTATGTGTATTATGAACATATTTATATTATTTGAAGATGTTAGGGAAGTAATATTATTTTGTCAGCAGCTTTCTTGAAGTTGCTGGAATGTAACATTACGTTGCCAGCACTGAGTGTAGAGCTATCATTTTTTCTCATTGGATGGAAATAATGATATTCTTGTTGTGTAAGTTAGGAAATAGGCATGAGTTTGTCAGTGCTGCTCATCTAAGACGAAAGTACTACTCACATAGTTGTAGTGAAGCCAGGAAGAAGGCAACACTAAAATTTTTATAAGAGTTGTGGTGACATGTACGCATAAATATTTTAATAGAATATAATATGTCTTGTACTCTTATTATGTAATTTTCTAGTGATCTGTGCATTATGTTTAAGATAATAGGGTATTTTTTTTATTGAAGTTGACCATAAAGTACAGGTAGTTACAGTAAAATCTTATGAGGTACATACATTAGTAAAACATCAACTTTTATAGTAAGTAATAAACGTACTTTATACTGAAAGTCTTATTTTTAAACCTTTACAAATTGGGCTTCTTTAAAATTATGGCACAGTTATTAACTTCAATGAAGAAAATTAATATGAAGGTACAAAGAAATATTTTTTAAAAAGTAAGAGTAAAACTGAACTTTCTCAAATTTTAAAATGCACAAATTACGTCCTGCAAACATAAAATAATGTATGGTGTCCAGATACACACTGCTCACTTCACTTATTGGGAAAGTTTCCTTGTGAAAAAAATTACGTTTCTTACCCTTAACAAATAGCACCAAAGGAAGTTTATTCAGAAGATGTTTACAGGATACCCACATTCTGAAAAGTAAGAGAAGTCATGAGTGAGTGAGTGAGTGAGTGAAGAGATTTGGGCAGCTCTTAACATTGATATCTCGAGAGCCGATGAGGGTGAAGTGAGGCGAGTATGGAGCAGTGCCAAAATGAAAGGGCGGGGGAAACGGGAGATCCCAGATGAAATCTGTCGACCAGCGTCATCGTCCGGCATGATTCCCACATGCGAAAATCCAGGAGCGACCCCGTCGGAAATCAATCCCGGTTCGCCTAGGTGGAAGGCGAGTAGTATTAACTACTACACCACCGCTGCTCCCAAGGGAAGTTGGGGAAAGTCAGGGAAATGAGAGAGAAATAGAAAATAAATTAATAAAATCATAAAATTAATTTACATGTGATCTGCTATTTCTATAAATCTGTTCCTTAAAAAATGCAGAATAAATATAACACTGACACAGCACATGCTTATCTACTAATCAAATTTTTTTTTAGGATAAATATATTTTGTAATAATTTTTAAGAAGATTTGCAGTCATTTTCTGGCACAACTACACTAAAACCCCTTATTTGCAATTTTCAAGAGAACACAAGAAAATGTGTAAATTGTAGGAAAGTTGCTATTATTGATTTCTGCTAGCATATACAAAATACTTGCACGAGCCACATACAAGAATTCATTATTGCTTACAAAAACAATATATTTACAACTGGTACAAGCACAGATAAAATTTTTCTTAAAATTATAAAAAAAAATAGTGTGCAGTTTCATATATTAATGAAAAGATAAATGAAGTACATACCAAAATCTCAGCACTTTTGAAAAAAATAAGAATTTTTTTTGATGACTATTCTTTTCAGTTTTTATTATTTGGAGTTGCTTCTTCTCTAAATCATGCGGCGCATCAATTACTGCTTCACTATTTGGTGCACTCAAAATGTAGTCCCGCAGAGTTTGAAGTGCTTGAACTGCATCAGCAGTCGTCGGCACAATCTCTTCCCCTTCTGGCTCTTCACCACTACTTTCTTCAGCATCAGGAAGATGATTGTCTTCAACGTCTTCTACACTCTGAACCTCGCATGTTACAACATTGTGGTCCAGTTGCACATAGTCACTGAACTGTTGATCTGGTGACAACTGCTGGAATACATTTTCCTGATTGTCAGCTGTGCGCAAGTTTGTACATTCAATTTGCTCATTATTTGCAAAGAAACCTGCTTTGGGAAAACAGTTGCTTATGGTTATGGCTGTTACTTCCTTCCACGCCCTTGCTGCAAAGTGGAGGGCAGTGATCGCAGTGATTTTCATTTGAGTTGGATCTTTGTGATCATCCAGCATGGTGACTGTTCTAGAAACAATGCATTTGCGGTAATCACACTTGAAAGAACTTATGATGTCCAAATCAAGGGGCTGCAGTTTGCTTGTGCAGTTGGTGGGGAAATACACAATCTTTACATTTCCCAACTCCACATTCACTTTGCGTGCAGGATGCTGATTAATAAACAATACTACACTTCTATTTTGTACTGCCATCTTTCTGTCATATGCTTGTAGTTGCTGTTGAAACAGTGAACCAGTCATCCAAGATTTCTTATTGGCTTTATACAGAGTTGGCAGAGTTTTGATATTCTTAAAACACTTTTTTTTGGTTTCACCAATGACAAACAATGGAAACTGTTCAGAGCCGTTTGCATTTGTAAGGAGAATTGTAATACGATTCTTGCTGAGCTTACTCCACCATGACGTCGTTACCCCCTGAAGCATATTGTTTTGTTGGGAAAAACACTGTAAAATAAACCTGTCTTCTCAGCATTATAAACATCTTTAGGTGTGAAAACCANTATCACTTTCCTTAAACTTTGATTACAGCTTTCGCTGTGAAAACGAGATTCTAGAGAATTGAAGGAGACTGTGTTGCTGGTTTATCATTGGTTAAGGGCATTTGAGTTACAGGCCGTCCGTTTGTTTCAAATGTAATGTGGGATTTTATATACTTTCAATGTTTTTCAATAACACTATATAGTAAAATGAGCAGTTTTGTTGCCCAAGTTGTTTTTGTTCATGGTAATTTTAATTTGGTATTGAGAAAAGTATCTATTGAATATTGCAAGAATGTTTCATTATCGATACTTATATTGAGTATCGAGAAAATGTGGTATCTACCTATCCCTAGTATTAATGGTCTTGAGTACAATGAAGATATGTGTGTGTTACCAAAGATTCTCCCTTGGACAAGCGTGTTTATAACCTATTTTCTAACAATTACAGAAGATTGAATTTACTGAATGGATTATAACAATGTGGTCTGTTCCCAGGTCCTGCCAGGTTGCCACTGATTCTGTATGGCTCTCAGCTTGCCCTTAACTGGACGTGGTCACCAATATTTTTTGGTGCTCACAATATTAAGTTGGTGAGAATGTTAACTCAATATGAATAACCTAGATATAGCCTTCATTGTTTCAACACAGTGTGTTGCCAACATATTATGTTATGGTGAACTTCGTGAAAACTGCTGGTGACGTGTTATTAAATCACCTGAATTGAACAGTATTATAAGAAATTTCCTGTATGCATATTATGAACATATCTATATTATTTGAAGATGTTAGGGAAGTAATATTATTTTGTCAGCAGCTTTCTTGAAGTTGCTGGAACGNTTCCTGTATGCATATTATGAACATATCTATATTATTTGAAGATGTTAGGGAAGTAATATTATTTTGTCAGCAGCTTTCTTGAAGTTGCTGGAACGTAACATTACGTTGCCAGCACTGAGTGTAGAGCTATCATTTTTTCTCATTGGATGGAAATAAGGATATTCTTGTTGTGTAAGTTAGGAAATAGGTAATGTTAAGGCATGAGTTTGTCAGTGCTGCTCATCTAAGACAAAAGTACTACTCGCATAGTTGTAGTGAAGCCAGGAAGAAGGCAACACTAAAATTTTTATAAGAGTTGTGGTGACATGTACGCATAAATATTTTAATAGAATATAATATGTCTTGTGCTCTTATTCTGTAATTTTCAAGTGATCTGTGCATTATGTTTAGGATAATAGGGTATTTTTTTTATTGAAGTTGACCATAAAGTACAGGTAGTTACAGTAAAATCTTATGAGGTACATACATTAGTAAAACATCAACTTTTATAGTAAGTAATAAACGTACTTTATACTGAAAGTCTTATTTTTAAACCTTTACAAATTGGGCTTCTTTAAAATTATGGCACAGTTATTAACTTCAATGAAGAAAATTAATATGAAGGTACAAAGAAATATTTTTTAAAAAGTAAGAGTAAAACTGAACTTTCTCAAATTTTAAAATGCACAAATTACGTCCTGCAAACATAAAATAATGTATGGTGTCCAGATACACACTGCTCACTTCACTTATTGGGAAAGTTTCCTTGTGAAAAAAATTAAGTTTCTTACCCTTAACAAATAGCACCAAAGGAAGTTTATTCAGAAGATGTTTACAGGATACCCACATTCTGAAAAGTAAGAGAAGTCATGAGTGAGTGAGTGAGTGAAGAGATTTGGGCAGCTCTTAACATTGATATCTCGAGAGCCGATGAGGGTGAAGTGAGGCGAGTATGGAGCAGTGCCAAAATGAAAGGGCGGGGGAAACTGGAGATCCCAGATGAAATCTGTCGACCAGCGTCATCGTCCGGCATGATTCCCACATGCGAAAATCCAGGAGCGACCCCGTCGGAAATCAATCCCGGTTCGCCTAGGTGGAAGGCGAGTAGTATTAACTACTACACCACCGCTGCTCCCAAGGGAAATTGGGGAAAGTCAGGGAAATGAGAGAGAAATAGAAAATAAATTAATAAAATCATAAAATTAATTTACATGTGATCTGCTATTCCTATAAATCTGTTCCTTAAAAAATGCAGAATAAATATAACACTGACACAGCACATGCTTATCTACTAAACAAATTTTTTTTAGGATAAATATATTTTGTAATAATTTTTAAGAAGATTTGCAGTCATTTTCTGGCACAACTACACTAAAACCCCTTATTTGCAATTTTCAAGAGAACACAAGAAAGTGTAAATTGTGGGAAAGTTGCTATTAATTTCTGCTAGCATATACAAAATACTTGCACGAGCCACATACAAGAATTCATTATTGCTTACAAAAACAATATATTTACAACTGGTACAAGCACAGATAAAATTTTTCTTAAAATTATAAAAAAAATAGTGTGCAGTTTTATATATTAATGAAAAGACAAATGAAGTACATACCAAAATCTGAGCACTTTTGAAAAAAATAAGAATTTTTTTTGATGACTATTCTTTTCAGTTTTTATTATTTGGACTTGCTTCTTCTCTAAATCATGCGGCGCATCAATTACTGCTTCACTATTTGGTGCACTCAAAATGTAGTCCCGCAGAGTTTGAAGTGCTTGAACTGCATCAGCAGTCGTCGGCACAATCTCTTCCCCTTCTGGCTCTTCACCACTACTTTCTTCAGCATCAGCAAGATGATTGTCTTCAACGTCTTCTACACTCTGAACCTCGCATGTTACAACATTGTGGTCCAGTTGCACATAGTCACTGAACTGTTGATCTGGTGACAACTGCTGGAATACATTTTCCTGATTGTCAGCTGTGCGCAAGTTTGTACATTCAATTTGCTCATTATTTGCAAAGAAACCTGCTTTGGGAAAACAGTTGCTTATGGTTATGGCTGTTACTTCCTTCCACGCCCTTGCTGCAAAGTGGAGGGCAGTGATCGCAGTGATTTTCATTTGAGTTGGATCTTTGTGATCATCCAGCATGGTGACTGTTCTAGAAACAATGCATTTGCGGTAATCACACTTGAAAGAACTTATGATGTCCAAATCAAGGGGCTGCAGTTTGCTTGTGCAGTTGGTGGGGAAATACACAATCTTTACATTTCCCAACTCCACATTCACTTTGCGTGCAGGATGCTGATTAATAAACAATACTACACTTCTATTTTGTACTGCCATCTTTCTGTCATATGCTTGTAGTTGCTGTTGAAACAGTGAACCAGTCATCCAAGATTTCTTATTGGCTTTATACAGAGTTGGCAGAGTTTTGATATTCTTAAAACACTTTTTTTTGGTTTCACCAATGACAAACAATGGAAACTGTTCAGAGCTGTTTGCATTTGTAAGGAGAATTGTAATACGATTCTTGCTGAGCTTACTCCACCATGACGTCGTTACCCCCTGAAGCACATTGTTTTGTTGGGAAAAACACTGTAAAATAAACCTGTCTTCTCAGCATTATAAACATCTTTAGGTGTGAAAACCANATTGTTTTGTTGGGAAAAACACTGTAAAATAAACCTGTCTTCTCAGCATTATAAACATCTTTAGGTGTGAAAACCACCAAGTGACCTTGCAATGACGTATTTTCCCATTAATCTACATTCTCATCATCCACTTTTTTGCTTTTGCCGGATACGACTTTATAAACAACATAATGGCACTGGCGAAATCTGTCGATCCAGCCATTTGAGACTGATAACTCTTCAATGCCAAGAAAGTCTCAAGGCAATGACCTTGGCTTTCTCATGCAGTATAGTGCAGTAAAGTTTCAAGTTCTTTGAATTTAGTCTTTCACTTACTTCTGCTTCTTAGCACTAGGCCCACACTGAGCAGCACTAGCTTCAATACTTGCACAATTTTTTACTATAGTGTTCAAGGTACTAACTGGAATATTTAGTTCCTTACCCGAAATCACTCCGTTGTCCACATGCTCGTCAAACTTTTTGATTATTTTCAACTTCTCTTCCACCGACAGCGTAGTTCGTATCACTTTACAATTTTCCATGTTATGTGNGAGCAGCACTAGCTTCAATACTTGCACAATTTTTTACTATAGTGTTCAAGGTACTAACTGGAATATTTAGTTCCTTACCCGAAATCACTCCGTTGTCCACATGCTCGTCAAACTTTTTGATTATTTTCAACTTCTCTTCCACCGACAGCGTAGTTCGTATCACTTTACAATTTTCCATGTTATGTGTGTTCACTGTCCACCGAGCATAATCAGATAAGAAATGTAAAACAACAGCACGTGTTTATTCACACCTAACCTAACCGGATGCACAAACTAAAAATGTAATTCGCAAAGATATGCGGTGACACCAAGATGGAGGTCTGTGTTGAAAAACTACGCGTGTAAAATTGATACTTGATGTTCATCTTATTGCACTTACTGCTTGCGACGATTCTATGGCGCTGTGTGTGAAAAATGTAACGCTGAAGCTCAGTTCATGATGAAAAACTTGTGCAAAACGAACGTGTATGTATTAAAATGAAAGCAGGTATTCTTTATTGCACTTCATGGGTNATGATGAAAAACTTGTGCAAAACGAACGTGTATGTATTAAAATGAAAGCAGGTATTCTTTATTGCACTTCATGGGCTATCATGTATGTAAACAGCCCTTACGTACACGACCATGAACCGTACCATGTTTTAATATGTACATGTTTTTAATCTNATGATGAAAAACTTGTGCAAAACGAACGTGTATGTATTAAAATGAAAGCAGGTATTCTTTATTGCACTTCATGGGTTATCATGTATGTAAACAGCCCTTACGTACACGACCATGAACCGTACCATGTTTTAATATGTACATGGGTTTAATCTNTATCATGTATGTAAACAGCCCTTACGTACACGACCATGAACCGTACCATGTTTTAATATGTACATGTTTTTAATCTGAGCTTAACTAATTGCAATTATCTCAATGATGCCGTGGTGTAAACAAAAAACATGAGTTTGATTGTAACGAAACACGTTTTATAAAGTTTTCTGTGTTTACAAATCCATGACAAAGAAATATGGCGTCCATCTCAGGTGTTTGTAAACGTAGATTGCGGGCTATACGTTTATCAGATGGTGTAATTTTAGGGAATGTGAAACACTGGAATTAATGTAAAATAAACTGTACCTAAATAAACAAGTGTTAATTTTGGGAGAACGTACATATCAAGAACGTAAATATGAAGTTTCACTGTATTCCTTCTGTGTGTATGCAACACATTATTGTTTATTTTTATTTTCAATTAATTTTATTGTCATCTGCTAAAACAGTGTGTTCTGTAAAATTTTCTATGTATAAGTGAAACCCCGTATTTACACTTTTCATGGGAACAAAGTAAAACAGTGTAAAAAAATGGGAAACTGTAAAACTGGGGAAAACATTCAAATTCATCTAAATTACCTTGACCTGGTTATTCTTTGTTAACTGCTGTAATAAACCCTTCTATGCGCAAAATGATTGACATTTGTTTTGTACATGACATAAACAGTGGGAACGATATGGTTTCTGCAACATAAATTGCGGGATAGCAGTTCTTAAACTTACAGGCAAATAGATGGAACCTGGAAAAAACAGCAGAAATAATGGGAAACACACATGCCAGGATTGCAAGTACAGGGTTGTGGGGAGAGAGATGGAAATAGATACAAACTCATACATACACACATGCAGGCATGTGCATATTACATACACATGCATGCACGCACACACGTACCCTTTGTCAGTAAAAGGGAATCACTGTGATCACAGTCAGAACTGTAAATGGAGGGAAAAGGAAGCTGCTGCTCTTTTAACTCACCTCTCCATTAATTTTATTAGCTCTCGGCAACTTCTGTTGATGTGGTGGAGCTGTAAAAAACTTGGAACACAAACAATCGAGGGACCTTGCAGTTGTCGAACCAGACATCTTAACATCTTACTTACAAAAATTACAGTGCATTGGAATTTCAGCCCATTATGTATCTTGGGAACAAAACTGAATTGATCTATGGTGCATATGAAACATTTTGTTCAGAGTGACCTTTGTACATATACCGTATTCACATGAATATAAGATGACCCCCTCTACATTTGCCCTTTCCTAATGGGAAAAATTCAATTTTCCCACAAATACTTATTGACAGGTGGTGATGATAAAAAAACTCAAAAGTCAAATATCCCATGAAAATAATTTTTAATATAAGTAAAATAGGTAAAAGCTTACCAGTCATCAAACCTTATGTACAAGATAGAGAAAAGAATGCAGTATTAAAAAAAACTGTTCTGTGTCAATTATTCATCACTTGAATCAGACTCCCCAGTAGAATGATCCTCACGAACATTTGCTTCGGTAACGGAAAAATGCCTGGCTGAAGCACAATTATTATGCGTTTTTGCACACAAACCACCATTAGTTTAAAATTTTCATCATAACTAGAACGTTTAAATTTTCTTAGTTGCGATGCCGATGAACCTTTTTTGTCAATGTGGTCACTCATAATTAATTAAGACATGCTCATTTACCAATACGTTCTATACAAAACCGGAAAACAGCTTTTACCAGGAGTAAACAAAGTATGGAAAAATTAATTGGAAGTCGTAGATACAGCTACTGTCTCGTACTCGCTACCCCAGACATATTCACTCTGGGAATCTTGAACGTCAGCGCATAAGTTGGTCATCAAACAACTTTGATCACTCGTGTTCACAGATATGGTGCCATTTTGGTGATCACGTAGCTTCTCTAGATCACGAGATGCTTAGTTTACCACCAATTATATCTTTGGTAAACACAACCTAACTGAACATAACTGCCTGTAGTGTAATGCAATACACTGACCCATTTATGCATATTTAATGCTTGTACCAATATTTTAGCGATGGTTTTGTCAGGTGGTTTCGCGATAATTAGAAATATCTGCGCGCCTGGATTAAATACCAGTAACAGAGCCTATTGGAAGAAAAACTAGATGGAAATTGAAGTTAACCTCACTTTTTGTTGTGATTGTGTTATTTCT
Source organism: Clitarchus hookeri (assembly GCA_002778355.1). Lineage (NCBI taxonomy): Eukaryota > Metazoa > Arthropoda > Insecta > Phasmatodea > Phasmatidae > Clitarchus > Clitarchus hookeri. Next base: position 155,393 of record NQII01000704.1, read on the forward strand.
TTTGATAATATGAACCAAACTTGTGTTGTTTGAAAGATTATAATATTTCTCTGGAAACCATGAACTAAGTTCTATTACTATTATCTATGCATAAATATTAACCTCAATTTTTTTGTGATGTGAAAATAACACGACCCTTAAAATTTTGAAAGTGAAATTTGGAACAAATTTTAGTCTTGTATTCGGGTGAATACGGTACTTACAAAGCATTTAAATTGGCGATTTATCATGTACATACTAAAAATGATGAGCATTGCAGAGCAGTTATATAGGTTCCTATGTAAATGTTCTTCAATTAATTACATACTGAGCTGAAAATTTGAACATGCACATGTGACAAAAAAATTTGTGTGTGCTGAAACAATGCATGGCCAAGTTAAATATGACAAAAATTGTATAATTGTTCAAAAAGGCTTTCATTTCCTTTATTTTACCACTGTAAGCATATTTTATCTACATCCTTTTTTAATTAGAATGAAGTTTGTGAGNGGAAGTTTGTGAGTCTTCAAGAAGTGTTATCTATCTGGAAATTAAATTGACAGCACTTAAGATAATAAAGTACATACATACAAGTTTATAATGTGTATTATGTACTTATGTCAAGTATTGTATTTTTCAGATATAAATTCAGGTCCATATATATTGTTTTTCTGCATAAATATTTTTTTTCCATAGTTTTCTTGAAAANTTTTTCAGATATAAATTCAGGTCCATATATATTGTTTTTCTGCATAAATATTTTTTTTCCATAGTTTTCTTGAAAAATGATAGAGATGACAGATTCTTATCTACAGTAAAACCTTGTTATAAAAGTTTTCAGGGGGTTTGCAAAACAAAATGTTACATGCAGGAATACTTAATATGCAGGGAAAGAAATGATGATTCTCAAAGTGCATATCAAACAGAGATTAAGTAATTTAATTTAAAATTTAGTCTGAATGACTAACCGGTCATAAATTGATTAAATAGTTTGCATGTTATACACCTTAAAAATAATATAAAAAAATGTGGGAATGCTATATGCCCGCACTTGTTTGGGCAATGTTAGTAGCCAATCTTCAAAATTTTTGTGCTGTGCTGCCTTCAACTGCTTCGTCTGGATGGACTTGTTTTTACATTTTGCAAAAATGTCTTTCTTCTGCAAAATAGTGTTCAGTGTTGTAATTAGAATTTCCAAATCTTTTATTGCCAAAGTCACTCATTTTATGATTACATTTTTATCCACATGCATGATAAAATTAACTTGTTTGGCTAATGTAAATACCCGCCGCTTTTTACTCCTGTGCACGTCTGACATTTTGTTGTAGTATCATTAAATATGCAGTTTTTTAATATGATCACAACTGATTTTCATGTAACCTTAAATTTGTAAACATGAATACAGTAGCCTTCTTCTCCTTTTGGTTTACACTGTTGCGAGCACTTGCCCTTGGGAAATCTCAGTACTGCCAAAAATTTCCATATGAAAAAAATTGAAACAGTTGTACCAACTTGCATTGTCAACAAACTGTCAGGTGCTCTCAGGCACATGTNTTCCATATGAAAAAAATTGAAACAGTTGTACCAACTTGCATTGTCAACAAACTGTCAGGTGCTCTCAGGCACATGCGCTGAGCATGTTGGCAATACCACATGCACCATAAAAGTACATATTTTCAATACCTTGCTGCTCTAGGTAGTGGAATATTGTTTGTATGAGCCCTCTCTGACAAAAAAAAACTATATTCATTTATGTATATAAAATCATCGTAGATAACGTTTTGTGTGTTGTGTTTACAATGTCCAGCCATCTTTATGTTTAAAATTTTATACTTAAGAATAAATTTGATTTTAATAATCGTGAACTGTACAAATATTGACATTATATGCAAGAAACTTAAAATACTGGCATCGTTACAAGTAGGAAACAGAATCATTACACTTAATGGAAAAATGTTGGGACCATGAAAAAATGGTGGTGTATGCAGGAAAATGTTATATACAGGAACGTTGCATAGACAGTTGTACTCTGCTTGTGTATTTTTTTTTGTGGAAAACAAAATAAAAGTTATTAAGATGATGAATAACGAATTTTGCAAATGTAGTTGTCGAGAAGTTTGCATGAAATACAGGTCACCTTCTTATGTTCCTCTCATTCCAATTCTTGGAATAGGCATTTAGAATTTTGTAAGCATTTTCTTTTAATTGAACTAATTTAGTTTTAATTTTTAATAAATGAAAGCTGGTTTGTTCTTAGATGGTGTTAACTCTAGCAGGAGTGAGAGATGAACTGGAGATGTCTGCTGATGAGTGCTGCTTCTTTTGCAGGGACTTATCAACATTGGACTTTTGTGGGTGAACGTGGCTGCATGCGTGGTGACATTCCGCGATGTAAACCCCACGGCCAGCCTGATCATGGTGCCTTACCTGGGGTGGCTCACCATAGCCACAGCGCTCAACTACGTCGTCTGGCGTGACAACCCAGACAAGAAGGATTAGGCTTGTCACTTGTTGCATTTATTTCCATTTGTTAACATTGTTTTCAAACTTAAAATATTGTACTGTAAAGAATACTTTTCTGTTTGTCACATCACTGTCCGTCACTGTATCCAAAATTGGGTGTTGCCCAGATATTTGAAATATTTCCGTACCAATGTGTTGTTGCACTTTATTATCCATAATTTTCATGATAAACATTATTAAACTTATTGTTTTTTTTTTGCAGTGAGATGTGGCTTAAGAATTAATTTTTTCTCATTGTCATATAACTGATGAAATATTTTTAAGAGTTGTGTTTTCACCAGAAGAAAATTGTTTANATTAATTTTTTCTCATTGTCATATAACTGATGAAATATTTTTAAGAGTTGTGTTTTCACCAGAAGAAAATTGTTTATTTTTATTTGTGTAGAAGTTGGACCAACAAAACAAGAAAATAATTGGTGTGCATGTGACTGTTCATTAGACCACTTATTGTCTTATCACACCACTTATTGTCTTATCAGAAACAGCCCTTTTTTGACTGAATCACTATAAATGCATGTTGAAACTTAGATGCTACAATTATAAAATCATTCCATGAGCCTGCAAGATGCTCCTTTTGAGAACATGTAACATATTGTGAAATGTCTTAACGAAAAAATATTTCTTTGGGCCATGCAGTTCTGTCTTATAAAGTCACCTTTTAGTGCCTTAATTTACATTTCTAAAAAAAGATGTACTTTTGTTGTTAATTTGTGTTTTTTTTAAGCTTAATTGTTTCAGCTATGAAGACATGGAATTGAACTGCAGTAATGCAAACTGAGCTAAAGGAAAAATAGTAAAACAATTATGCAATGGCTTTCTAGGCACATGCTTTACTGTGGTGTGTGGCATGGTTGTTAATTATGTGTTTGTTTTCAGAAGTATACATCAGGGTAATCCACCATGCTCACATGTGGCAGAAATTACCACAGTGTCTGGTAAATAGTGTCCATTAAATATATTATAAAATCAGTAATCACCTAAACAACAAAACATTATCCTGTGAACACTTACGTAAAAATTATAATATTTCTCTGCTACCAAAATGCCACACACTATTGAGCCACTATTACTATTTAATTGTTTGGAAGGTGTATGTACTAGGCAAAGGGGACACCACGAATATATTACCTAGAAATTGATTCTAGTGGTACTTTACTAATTATATTTTGAATTAGTAGTTAAATGTCCAGAGGTAGACATAAATGAAAAGATTATAAAATAGCAATTTCCTAATAAATCTTTTGATTAATCGAATTTATAGACAACAAAGACTCAAGTGACGAGTTAAACACTCAATGAATATTTCGGTTAAACAGAAACTACTTGAGAAATGATTATGGCCTTGAAAGTCTCGAAAACCTTGGAATGTTTGAAAAGCCCTGGAGTGCATCCCGTATAATCTAACTATAATTTGAAATACAAAGGTGTATTTTTTTATGCTTGGCCAATGATTCACATTAAACAATAATTCATAAATTACTGATAAAAATTCCAATTATATTTTACATCACAAATGTATAAAAAAAAAAGAGTTCAAGCAAACCGTTTTAAGAAATAAGTTTATCAATCTGTGACGTAAAGGTTCCACCCCAAATTTACACTATTCAGTATTTAATTTAAACCAGTTTCCTTTTTTCTCTCGTGAAATAGGTCCATTTTTATTTTACTTTTTAATTTTTTTTTTTGGTTTTACATTATTTTCAAACCCCTCAAAGAATTTAAAAAAAAAATTGTTATTAAATAGTTTTAGGCAAGGTGAAGTTGTATATTGTCTCACAACACAGCTAAATAAATTCAAAATAAAAATAATTTTTCTAAACGGTATTGTAAATTTGTGCACACATTGTAAGACATTTCACAGGTAAATAATTTTGAGTTTGGAAATGATTATTTTAGTTAGAGGTGTGCGAGAAGTAATTTTTCAAGTTCGAAATAAGATTGAGAGAGAAATTAAATAATTTTTGAGAACTGAGACGAGACAGAGAATCCAGTTTTTTCCCCCCTAATAATTATAATACAATAATTTGTTGTCAATGTTCTTTGCCTCGGTTAACATTTTTTAAAGCAGTAATTATTTAAAAGGCTCCAATTTTAAAATATAATTTTCATAAATTCACAAACAATTTTTCTGGAAACTCTAAAATTAAAAAAAAAAAAAAGATCATTTACACTTAAAAAAATTTTATGCAAAGGAATTATGAGATACATACATAAACTAGACAAGTAGTATCCACGTAATATCAATATCATTTACATTCTTTAAAAAAAGTTCCTCAGACCAATTAAGGTCTGTGTTTGTATCAATTTCTTGCACACTTTACACTTGCCTTTGTCTTTTCTTTTTACATAAAATGTCCAAATGTCTTTTGCATCAGCTACAGTATCTTTCATAATTTATGTGACTAGATATTTTATGAAAACAGTTTGTTTAATGGATCAATTTGATATCACACTTTCGTTTCACACAATTTTACGCACAACTGTCACAAACAAACATGCGGCCATACATTACTGCACACATTCTAGTTGTGTGTTCACTTCGCACCATTGTTACTAGCGCTTGGAGGCGGTTTGTTGTCGGAACTACTGTAGCTTATTTCAAAGTGCATGCTTTACTGCTTGTGTAATCTTTGGAATGTGTGAGTTTACATTTTATTACGCAAGGAAAAATTACTTAACGTACATGTGCGTGTGTTGCATGTAGAACTATGATTTTCAAGATTTAAAAATTGTCTCGAGACAAAATAGAGAATTTTTTCATCTCGATATTGCAGACACTCGCACGTCTCTAATTTTAGCATAACCTAATGTCACGGTCACATTTATATCCTAAAAGTGTGTAGTTTATATTTTTCATATAGTATCTCCTAAAGACTTGCAATTGTGTAGTTATTTTATATTTTAAGTTGAAGGCAATTTTCTGTTGGTGGTTTGTAGCAATTGGTGATATTGAGTAGCTTTTCATGTGAAACATGTTAGTGTAAAGATGTTAAAATTGCATCATGCTAAGAGTNTGTGAAACATGTTAGTGTAAAGATGTTAAAATTGCATCATGCTAAGAGTGTTAATGTAGTTGTGAATATTAATTTGAACTAACACTTCTCAAAGTGGTATGTAGTATGTGTAATTAAAAGTGCCTCGGAACTAAAAAAAATTTAATTGCTGATAATGTGAAGCTGTATGTTTGCAGTAACCCAACACAAGTGTATGTTAGGTGAATTGCATTAACATTCAGATATGAAACCATTCCTGTTGTGTCTATGTTGTATATTTTGTCAAATGTTTCTAATAAAACTGTTAATGAGTAAACATTTAATAGTGTTGGCATTTAATAAATTTGTGCGGATCTCCAAAATGAAAGTTACTATTTTTAGTGGTATACTAAAGTACGCATTTAACTTATTCACCCTAAAATAAGACAACCCTGATTGTAAGACGACCCCCATTTTATGAGATCATGTTTCAAGAAAAGTAATTGACTAAAAATTTTAATTTTCTTGCATAAAAAGTCACTGCATGGAATCACAAAAAAAAAAAAAAAAAAAAAAAAAGCTTTTAATTTTTTTGATTTAATCACTGCATAAAATTTAAATACTAAATGACTGAGATTAATGTTATGAATGTACACTATAATAAAAGTTAGTATTTAATTTTTTTAATACATTAAAAAAATACTGTATATGGCATATTATTTTAACTTTTTTCTTTCCAGAAATATTTTTAGATTACTGTTTACAAATTTTTGTTTTGTTTACAGTGTTAGAAAAAACATGACCTTAGACTAAAATAACAGTATGAATGTAGATACTAAACACTTGAAAGAAATATGTATAGATAGTGCCACTCTTATGGAATCAAAACCATGCATCGTTTACTGTAGGTCGGTGGTAGTTTGGAACAGGGCCGTCTTATGAAAGAGTAAAAAGTGCACACTACTTTCATACCATGTTATCCAAGAGTTACATGTTTTGAATTCCAAATTGCCACCATTTTTTGCATAGCAAAAGTAGGTTAATGCTATAACTGCAATGTAAATAGGGAAATTTAGATATAACTGAATTATATTTAGCATTATTATAAACTGTGTGTGTATATTTATATGAAAAATATATGCATTTACATGTGATGTGATTGGCCGTCGAATGGGTATGTAAACATTGCATGTTATTGTAGGTTGAAACAGTTTGCTGATTGTAAGATGCTGTTTTCTTTCCTTTTCAGAAAGTCTTTAATGCAAACAAAATTTTTTCTTCTCGTGTGCTGTTTTCTTATGCCGAGCATCTTTCTTCAAACACTTTTGCCATTCTTCTTCATTTTCTTTCAATCTCTCTCTGAATCTTCTTCCTCTCCATGGTTTCCTGAAAGCAATAAGACTTGGTTAACTATTGCAATGAGATTGGCTAAATACAAATTGCCACTTGTGTGTACTGTTAAGTCCATTATTAAATTATTTTTTTTATCAAGTATAACATGTTTTTATGTTAGGCATATTTATAAATGAGTTTTCTTTTTCACAGGTAAAATTCTGGTGGCTGTTTCATTTGGTTCTATTAAAATCAATCTGATTCCTCATTATATTTTAAATATTAACAGATGGGACATTAAAAAAAAAACCATAATTTTTGAATAATAACATAAAATGTTTTTGAGGTTAGGTTTTTGTTTATAATAAAATTAATAAGTTATGAAAGCATTTATTTAGGATTCATAAATAGCTAAACAGAAAACTTTTTCTTACCTTTTTGGTAATGAATGGGACAACAGAAATACCTTGCACAAAACCTTCAGTATCTCAGTTCTGCATACTCTTATTGTTACCAAACAAATCACATCATTTGCTGCTATTGTTGGTGTTCCCTCAAAAAAATATTTCTTGTCATGTTACAGTGCCTACAAAAATACAGGCTAGCCACCATAATCAACTTAATTAAGAACGTGTCAACATAATATGGGGTTTATTTTATTAAATAAAATAAATGATTTCATGTTTTGTTATATTTTTAGAAATACTACTTAGCCTCATTTTGGCATGGAATGTCCCAGTACAAATTAATTAACATAATAATTAATCAAAGCGGAGTAACGCCACTGCTATGACATGGTCTTTATTTTCACCTGAAATATGTAATTTGTTGTAAACACTATATAACATTAATATTTTAAAACTACAGTATTTGTCAGATACTTACTTATAAATGCTACTTGCAACTAAAGCAGTTCAAAATATTTGGATCAACACTAGGTATTTTTGTGAATAATTTTGCTTCAAACATATTTAGAGCTGATGTATTGAGCAAGGAACTGTTAACAGAAATTGTTATTTTTTTAACTCCTGGATTAATTATAAGTGTTCTGTTTCTTAAAAAGAAAATATTATTTTAGCAGTCCAGTATTATAAGTTCAGTCAGTAGGAACAAATTTATCAGTTACATAAATTTCTAAATTTTGCCTTAACAGACAGCTCTTGTGGTATAGATGGTAGAATGTGATACAAAACATTGTACATCACTGTCCTGGGTAAGGATGGGTTCACAATCGAAAATTTATGCTTTAAATTAATAATGATGACGACTTATAAAGAAGAACCAAATCTGTGTTGCTCAGTATGCAACTTCATACAGACCTTTATAGGTCATATGCATTGGGCGGAGAGAGGTGTTAACTACAGAGTGGCTGGACTGGCAAATGTTTAGGGGCCCACAACATGGAGCCACCAGGATCTGGTGAATTTTTCTTAAGGAAACATTATTAATGTTACAGAGATTAAACCTATGGGTATTCATTTCTACAATTATAATGTTCTACTGTAAATTTTTTACATAGTACAGTATTTTTTATTTATGTACAGCAATAATAGTTTTACAATAGTCATATTAACGGCACGTAGCAGCAACTGGTGAGAGTATGATAAAGCTTCATAATGCTATGCCGTGGGCGGCTTTTAACATTGAGGTCTTGAGAGCAGACAAGGGTGAAGAGAGATGAGTATGGAGCAGTGGCCAAAAAATGCAAGGGCGGGGGAAACGGGAGATCCCAGAGAAAACCTGCTGACCAGCGGCATTGTCCGGCACGATTCCTACGTATGAAAACCTGGTCTCGACCCAGCCAGGAATCAAACTCTGTTCACCTAGGTGGGAGGAGCATGATGAATGTAGATATTTTGTAACAATATTCACTCTACGTGTGTAACTATTCATACAGCCTGTCCACCTACACATTAATTCATTTTTGCATCTTGCAAAAATAATATTAAATATCTGGACAATCCTGCGTCAATATTTTATACTCTTCATAGAATGATAAAGTAATCCCAAAAGTTTAAGATCAATTTTTTTTGCATGCGGGATGTAATAAAGAGTAAACTAAAATTTTGTTCAAATGATTTCAGTGTAGCTTTATCAAACTTTGGTATGCCAAAACCTAAGTATGCAAAGTTTAAGTACCGGCGTAGAACATTCACCTTCCAAACTCAAAATAATAAATATCTAAAGAACACCATGGATCAAAACACAATGACAGGATTAGCACATTGCTATAGAGCTGTACATAGATAGGAAGCTGGACATAGAGGAGTGATAAGCTTTTCCGATGTCAAAGTTGGAGGGAATTTTAAGATAGACACAAAAAATTAACTTGGTAATATTTAGTAAATATCTGCGTGTCGATTATATTTAGAATTGCGTATTTCTGATATTTGGTGTAGTAAGCTAATTCATAGAGTATAAGTTATATATCCGTAATATATAGAGTTATTCAGCTAAGATATCTCGCATACCACCACAGGTATCACAATTTTTATTTCGAATTTGTAAATGGCAGTTGGGACTCANTCAGCTAAGATATCTCGCATACCACCACAGGTATCACAATTTTTATTTCGAATTTGTAAATGGCAGTTGGGACTCGTAAAGCACAGTCCATGTCGGTTGCGAGATTTAATTAATTATTGTGATACCAAATTTGCTTTTTTAAGTGGGAACATACTCATTTCTTCCAATAGCATAACATTTTATTGAGCGGTGAGTTCAGGGACATGATTAGTTTGAAAATCAGACAAGCAATTTTTGATATATAACAGGGTTTTCATAGGTGTATGCATTTGATTGTGACAGGGTCGGTTGCATCATCTGCTGGGAGATGATGTCCAGTGGAGAACAGACGCAATTGCTACGAGAATTAATTGTAACCAAGCTATAAACATGAAATTAAACATGCGTTTTATTTGTCTGTAACATCACCATCACCAACAAACAACCTTTCGCATGTGTTCTATACCTGTGCTACTGTATCACTAGTGCGTGCGTCACCGGTGTAGGAACACACTACTCTGCTGGACAACCCAGCGTATGATGCACCCTACCATGCCACAGCTACAGTCAATTGCATACACCTATGAACATCACTGTATATCAAAAGTGCTAGTCGGATTTTCAAAATAATCACGTCGCTGAACTCGCAGTTCAATAACATGTGCTAGTGGAAGAAATGAGTATATTACCATTTAAAAAACAAAGTTGATACAATTATCTCTGTAATTAATTACATTCCGGAACAGACATAGACAGTGTTTTATGAGCTCCGTAGTGCCATTAATGAGTTCATAATCAAAATTTTGATACCTTCAGCGGTTTGGAAGAAATTTGGGGTGAACATCTTGCTGAATAACTCTGTGTAAATGTAAGTTAATCAAAATATGAGGGAAGAGCCCCACTAATAAAATTTGCTGCGGTCCTGCAAGTTTCTAGTTACGGCGCTGTGTGCGTCGTTGGGTTTTCTTTGAACGTTAAAACAAATAATTTTATTTAAAATAGTAAGTAAACACAGTACATTTTTTGTGGCAGGGACTATTGGAGCATGGCAGTATGTAACGTTGGTGGAAAGTGGTATTTATTGTTATAAGCATGCATTAAAATATTAAAAGTGCAAATTTATGATTACCTATGTTTATATTTGTGGATTTAATTCGCAATAAGAAGTGTATCTGCCAGAAAATATCGTCTTTGAATAAAATATGTGACTGAATGCTGGTTTTATTATGTGATGACAGATGGTTAATCAACAAAATGTAAAGAGGACACACTTATCACGAGTGTTGGTTGGTTATAATTGAAAATTATACTGTGTATTGTGAATCGTAAATACAGATTATGTAGTTCCATCTCCATGGGGTAGCTGTTAATGCATAATTCTTAAGTCACAANTCAGCTAAGATATCTCGCATACCACCACAAGTATCACAATTTTTATTTCGAATTTGTAAATGGCAGTTGGGACTCATAAAGCACAGTCCATGTCGGTTGCGAGATTTAATTAATTATTGAGATACCAAATTTGCTTTTTTAAGTGGGAACATACTCATTTCTTCCAAGAGCATAACATTTTATTGAGCGGTGAGTTCAGGGACATGATTAGTTTGAAAATCAGGCAAGCAATTTTTGATATATAACGGGGTTTTCATAGGTGTATGCATTTGATTGTGACAGGGTCGGTTGCATCATCTGCTGGGAGATGATGTCCAGTGGAGAACAGACACAATTGCTACGAGAATTAATTGTAACCAAGCTATAAACATGAAATTAAACACGCGTTTTATTTGTCTGTAACATCACCATCACCANCAATTGCTACGAGAATTAATTGTAACCAAGCTATAAACATGAAATTAAACACGCGTTTTATTTGTCTGTAACATCACCATCACCAACAAACAACCTTTCGCATGTGTTCTATACCTGTGCTACTGTATCACTAGTGCGTGCGTCACCGGTGTAGGAACACACTACTCTGCTGGACAACCCAGCGTATGATGCACCCTACCATGCCACAGCTACAGTCAATTGCATACACCTATGAACATCACTGTATATCAAAAGTGCTAGTCGAATTTTCAAAATAATCACGTCGCTGAACTCGCAGTTCAATAACATGTGCTAGTGGAAGAAATGAGTATATTACCATTTAAAAAACAAAGTTGATACAATTATCTCTGTAATTAATTACATTCCGGAACAGACATAGACAGTGTTTTATGAGCTCTGTAGTGCCATTAATGAATTCATAAACAAAATTTTGATACCTTCAGCGGTTTGGAAGAAATTTGGGGTGAACATCTTGCTGAATAACTCTGTGTAAATGTAAGTTAATCAAAATATGAGGGAAGAGCCCCACTAATAAAATTTGCTGCGGTCCTGCAAGTTTCTAGTTACGGCGCTGTGTGCGTCGTTGGGTTTTCTTTGAACGTTAAAACAAATAATTTTATTTAAAATAGTAAGTAAACACAGTAAATTTTTTGTGGCAGGGACTGTTGGAGCATGGCAGTATGTAATGTTGGTGGAAAGTGGTATTTATTATTATAAGCATGCATTAAAATATTAAAAGTGCAAATTTATGATTACCTATGTATATATTTGTGGATTTAATTCGCAATAAGAAGTGTATCTGCCAGAAAATATCATCTTTGAATAAAATATGTGACTGAATGCTGGTTTTATTATGTGATGACAGATGGTTAATCAACTAAATGTAAAGAGGACACACTTATCACAAGTGTTGGTTGGTTATAATTGAAAATTATACTGTGAATTGTGAATCGTAAATACAGATTATGTAGTTCCATCTCCATGGGGTAGCTGTTAATGCATAATTCTTAAGTCACAATTTATGAATTGTAAACCTACGGGTGGATATTACATGCATGGTTTATGGTACTCTTGAAATAAACAGGAGTTTTCTTTTTTTGAAGCCGAAATAAGGTATTCAAATTAACCTTGGTTTTGTTCTCTGCGCAAACATGGTACGCTGAATAATACAATACTAAACACAAAGTGCTTGCTGGATGAATGGATATAATAAAATCATAGCTGAAATACAATAAAATTTCTCCTTTGTACTTTATATCTGTGAACTGAATAAAATATGCTACATGAAAAACTATTTACTTACAATGTTCAAATGTTGGGCGAAAAAATTTTATGCATAGTTAGTAGATGCGTATATATTTACTAAGATATTCAGTCCCAAAATAACAAAATTGGTTTAAAAATGAGGAGGTATGGTACTGTTTACGTGACGAAGTATTGGCTTACATTAAATATGTTGATGTGTGAACTATAGTTATCAAGCTGAGTTTGTAGCACTTCAAGTGAGGCAGCACAGTGGTTAAACTTTGGACTTGTGTTCTGGAGGACGTGGGTTTGAATCCTGGTCTGGCCAGCGTGATTTAGATTTTTCATAGCTTCCTGAAATTACTCCAGGCAAATGCTGGGTGCTGCAGGTCATGACCGATGTCCTCGTTCCTGCTTCTCTGAGCAACTTGCTCCGTCTCTAATGACGTTGATGTTTACGAGATGTCAAGCTCTAATTACCTACCTACCTTTGTAGAACTTCAAAGAAAATTTTAACACAACAGGGCAAAAATTTACAAAAAAAAGTGCTTGAAGAATATATTTAAAAAATCATTTTTAAATTAAGTAAAAAAATGTATCAGTAAATTTACTAAAAAAAAGCTGTGCTTAGTTATCAGCAATTATTATTCAGGCTACTCACCCTAATTAATTGAAAAAAAAAAAAAATTAACCAACCAGGATATTAGCAAAATTAATAACATATTTTTGAAACAGGCTGTACTGGGAACTAGAACCATGGAATGTCTCTGGTATAGTTTAAGGATCTTAATTCTTAACGTAGTAAGAAGTGATAACTTAATGCAACAGCATTAGACAAAAATGTGGATTGCAGAGAAAGCAAAAAAAAAAAAAGGTACTTTATTAACAATTTTCATCTGATGTCTTTTCAGGCTGTACACATAAATATGAGGTGTGATAAAAAAAACAATCTGTACTATGATACCTTGTTCTTATCTGAAGTCGTGTTCTACTGACTGGGTGGAAATTCCACACGAGTGTGTATCAGAATTTCAGTATAACTTGCCGATGAGCGTTGGTTTATAGTTTATGAGGTGCTNCTCTCTATAAGGTGGTACACACAGCATAACAGAGACCACCTCCCAAGCATTTGCTCGTCACTGGGTTTGTCCAGGATGGTTCGGAATAATGAAGTCAGTCAGTGAACACTGATGCGCATGATGATTTAACCTGATGGTGGATAAACATGTTTCTCTCTCACCTCTCACTTGCTTCCTCTGTCTCTCTTGCTCTGTCTCTCTAATGCTCTTTCTCTGTCTCTGTCTCTGTCTTGTGCTCCTCCTCTCTAGCACTCTTTCTCTTTCCCTCTTTTTCTCTTTCCATTTCTCTCTTTCCCTCTCTCTTGCTCTTTTTTCTCTTTCTCTCCCTTTCTCTTTCTCTCTCTTTTTCTCTCATTCTCTCTTTCTCTCATATATGTAATATTAATTAAACAAGTGAGAAAATAGGTGCGATGGTAATGCCTAGTAAGATATAGTTCTTATGCAAAATATTGTTACACTGAGTGCACACAAATGTGGTGCGCTGTCATGAGTTTGCTTGAGGCAAAGGAATACTCTGAAAGTAAAACTTTAGCATGGCTTCAGAAAAGTTGGAAGTNGCTGTCATGAGTTTGCTTGAGGCAAAGGAATACTCTGAAAGTAAAACTTTAGCATGGCTTCAGAAAAGTTGGAAGTAACGTGAATGGACTACATAATCTTATCTGCAAAGTTCTGGAGTGGATCCAGGGGGTTTGTGAAGGGGGAGGGATCACAGGAAACATGGCCACCTCGCCCTGAAAACCCTAAATCAACATGATATGTTGCTGTGAATGTTTTAAAACTGAAATGAAATAACATCAGAATTGTTTGAATAAATTAATGACTACCACTCCCCAAAGTAAAACACTATATTGTCCATTTGTGACAAAGTTACTCATTAGTGGTGGCCGTGTCTGGGAGAACATGTTCTACCAATTTGACTAGACCAGTGAGCATTCTCCAGTTCTTAACAGTGAACTGTGATTTGTCTGCAAAGAACTATGTCGAACCAACGGCGGAGCCATGGNTTTATTAACAATTTTCATCTGATGTCTTTTCAGGCTGTACACATAAATATGAGGTGTGATAAAAAAAACAATCTGAACTATGATACCTTGTTCTTATCTGAAGTCGTGTTCTACTGACTGGGTGGAAATTCCACACGAGTGTGTATCAGAATTTCAGTATAACTTGCCGATGAGCGTTGGTTTATAGTTTATGACCTCTCTATAAGGTGGTACACACAGCATAACAGAGACCACCTCCCAAGCATTTGCTCGTCACTGGGTTTGTCCAGGATGGTTCGGAATAATGAAGTCAGTCAGTGAACACTGATGCGCATGATGATTTAACCTGATGGTGGATAAACATGTTTCTCTCTCACCTCTCACTTGCTTCCTGTCTCTCTTGCTCTGTCTCTCTAATGCTCTTTCTCTGTCTCTGTCTTGTGCTCCTCCTCTCTAGCACTCTTTCTCTTTCCCTCTTTTTCTCTTTCCATTTCTCTCTTTCCCTCTCTCTTGCTCTTTTTTCTCTTTCCCTCTCTTTTTCTCTCATTCTCTTTCTCTCATATATGTAATATTAATTAAACAAGTGAGAAAATAGGTGCGATGGTAATGCCTAGTAAGATATAGTTCTTATGCAAAATATTGTTACACTGAGTGCACACAAATGTGGTGTGCTGTCATGAGTTTGCTTGAGGCAAAGGAATACTCTGAAAGTAAAACTTTAGCATGGCTTCAGAAAAGTTGGAAGTAACGTGAATGGACTACATAATCTTATCTGCAAAGTTCTGGAGTGGATCCAGGGGGTTTGTGAAGGGGGAGGGATCACAGGAAACATGGCCACCTCGCCCTGAAAACCCTAAATCAACATGATATGTTGCTGTGAATGTTTTAAAACTGAAATGAAATAACATCAGAATTGTTTGAATAAATTAATGACTACCACTCCCCAAAGTAAAACACTATATTGTCCATTTGTGACAAAGTTACTCATTAGTGGTGGCCGTGTCTGGGAGAACATGTTCT
>NQII01000704.1:170916-201811 GCA_002778355.1 Clitarchus hookeri
GGGGGGGGGGGGGGGGGGGGGGGGAGAGATTAGCGACTGGGTAAAAATGCTAGGACCTAGATGGAGACGAAGAATTTATAGGCGGTTACATAAGATGTTTGAAATGGAATTGAAAGACACGTTAAATATTAACTATGTTTATTTACTATTTCAATATGTCAGCAATCTCTTTATTTAGTACTTAAAGATATTTTAATATATTATATCTTTAATGACAAGTTTTTAACACACATGTTAGCAAATAAATAGTTAACACTTTGATGTTATTGTAATCAGTCTTTCTGATTTGCAAATTTACATAAACGTATAATTAAAATACCTCTATTAGCAAATACATACCTCAAAAATTATAATACTTGCAACTTGAAAAAACTGTAATATCTAATTAGAGAGAATGATTTAGATTCATATGAAATTATACTTTACTTATTTAATTCTAATGGTGCAATAATAATGCAATAAATGGTTTCTTATATAAATGGAAGCAGCTAATTAATAACTGAAAATTCACATGGTATGAACATAAAAATTTAGCAGTTTGTCTGCTGGGGCAGTTTCCTAATATATATGAGCTATCTAATGCATTGTGTATGTGCTTTACTTGTTTCTGTTTCTACAATATTCAAATTCTTCTCTTTATGTTTATAATTGTAATTTATATTGCTACAATTGAGATTTCATGACATGTATTATGACGGGATGGGTGCTTGATAAATGTGGCAGCAGGGCTTGGTAATGCTCGCCGATCTGCTGACAGTGGGTGGCCAAGAAGTTCTGTGCCGAATAAAAACACAGATTTATTTCCCTGTATGAAAAAGTTTCCTTTCTGTAAAGGCTTAACATTAACGTAACTCGAACGTAAATACACTCACCATTTCCTCGCAGAGAGACTGCTGCTGCTGAAAATGTTCACTGAAAACCAATGCGACGTCGCTACGCTCTTGCTTTCTGACACCCAAGACATTTCTGAACATAATGAAACATGAGACAGATTCGCTGTATGTTCGAGATAAGCCTAATGGGCTTCATGGTGACTCACATGCATGTTTTCCTCCTGACGACAGAATTGGAATGAAATGGGGTGTAGCTGCTTTCTCTATTTAGGTATTGTTCGTTCAGTGTCTGCTTCTTAGCGCGGATTACACCAACACAAAGAAAGTACATACTGCCTTATACCAGCTATTTTGCTTTGTACGAGAACACCAATGATGGTACAAACACATTTTCTCATATTTGCTTAAAAAAATTGCTCTGAAATCCACATGAAGAATCCAAATCCAGAAATTGTGAAAACCAATCCACCTTGACAGATATTCACAAGCTGTTCCTGTTTCGTCGGTATTTAACTTAGAAAATTCAAGTGTATCACCATGTAGCACTTGCATTTCACTGAATTAAGGAAGTCAGAGACAGTGTAACAGTTAAGGGACCCCACTGCTCCCGACCTGTAAAATAAGCCGGGGACCCATTACAGCCCAACGGTGTGCCAACTGTCCCCCACCGCCGAAGGGGAGAACACAACTCCACTATCACGGAATGTCATGTTTTGGCCTGAACAGCCTGAATGCTCAGTAGTACAACACGCACCTAGTGGCTGGAGCCTGGTGCCCTCCATTGTTCCAACAATTAAGCCAGATAAACCTTTCTCAGCTGCGAGAAAGTCTGGTAGCAAAGGGACTGATCGGCATAATGCTGTAACCATAGGGGTGGTGGGTGCCAAAGCACCATAGTTAATACATAGCAAACAGTTTTTGAAAGCAATGCCCCAAAGAGCTCCAGTCTGGAGAGAGTAACTTTTTTGGTTGGGACTACCTTTGATCTTGCCATAATCGGGTGCGACTGGTCCAGTAGCAGGAATTAGTGATGGCCCGATAGCCGATATCCTGTATCGGATATCGGTATTATCGGTACATTTACCATTATCGGAGATCGGCACTAAAATATTGGCACATCGGTAATGGCCATTTTAACCTCAAATATTTTCTCTCCTTTGCTGCACATTTAATTTGATCAACTCTTAACATCAGGCTGCAGCAATACGACTAAAAATAACATCATTAGTTTGAAATGTTGATATGCAATAATTAAAAAAAAAAAAAATTAAAAAAAATTCCTTACGATAAAAACAAATTAGAATGTACATGCCCATAATTATTTTTCGCTTCACGGATTACATTTTTATTTTTGGTAAAGCATTCTTATGTTCGACGTACGTTTCTCAAAGTAAACAAAATTATCGTGGCTTGTTAGCTTAGTTTTCATTCCTGTCCTTTCACATATTTTTTGTAGACTAGCGACCTTGCAACCTTAACTTAGTTTTGTAATATGTTGTAGTGAGCTATAATTTTGTATAATGTTAAACTGTTTTTTTTGCTGCTTTGATGTACCGGGCATAAAGTAAATCTCACTTAACAGTAAGTCTATTTAGCTTATTGCAAACAAAACTTTTCCAGGCAGTAGTTTTCTCTCAAACACTTTAGTGACAAATGTCTGCTTACAGTATGATAAATGAAAATATTGGTTTACAGGTATCAATCGGTAAAATCCTAAATATCGGAACCTTCATCGGTATCGGGTTTTTTCAGTATCGGGCCATCACTATTAGGAATTACACTCGAAGATACACCACTGCAGCATATCCTTTCTCAGAGCTACCCTAGAATCTGTGAAATCCCAGTATGGAACCTGGGAACTCCTAATATAGGTCCTCGAGGAATGGTAATCTGCTCAACACACATAATTTCTTCCCTCCATTGAGTCCATGGCATCTGATAACACTTCATCCTATCCAACACTGTCCAAACACAGGTGCTGAACAGTGTGTTTAGCCATTAGCAGCCTGGAAACCTCTTTTAGTAAATTCTCCACCTTGTGAACTTACTTAGAAAATGTGCCAGTATTCGGCACCTACTGCAGAATAAGGACCTTAGTGGAATGGTTCTGTCAGCATCAATTACTGAATAAATGCTTAATGGGTTGTTGAAATTTGGACTGGTGCAAGGTTGCTTGAAGTTTGGAACTGTTACTTACAAATTTATTAACAGAGACTACCAGATTGCAACATATCAACCAACTCTTGGGGAAGAGTTCTTGCACTGACTCTTCTCCTGCCACATCATCCAAGTACATGACATCTGTTTTCAAAACATAAAAATAGTGTTCCTTGTAATTTGAGAGCTGAAGAAGTGTGCAAATAGCCAAAAATGGATAATCAGAAACTCCATAGGTGACTGTTCTTAACCTATATTCATTGACATTTGAGGGTGGGTCGAAACACTAGAGTATAGGTACAATTCATGATATTGATGGCATAGATCAATTAGGATTTGCTAATATATCTGCTATATGTTTGCAGTAAAGAGAACGAAAACAGGTGATTATCGCTAATGTCACACTGAAGTTTTTACCCTGACAACACCACTTATTCAGTGACTGCCCTGGTGATGCCTTATCCAAAACATCAAGAACCACTCTAATATTAGTAGTTGTGCTATTTGTTTTCAGTATGTAGTGTTGGGGAATATAGTAGGATGAACTCAGATTGTCACCTGCTTCTGGTATGCACTCAAACTTTATTTTAGGGGGCCATGTTAAGAAAAATTAAGACCACCGCGGGCCGCACTTACGACACTTGACATAATAATATTTGTGAACTAAAAGTAGGTAGGTAATTCGATAACATTTAAAATTCAGAGTGTCGTGTATCGTCTTGCAAGTCGTTTGTTTATTTGTTCGATACGGTGATGGCGGGCAGAGGTAGTACATCAAAAATATGTACAGAAGTCGCCTGACTGATAAAATAATGAAAAATATCGTCTAGTTTCATCAGTGACTTTAACTTTTAATAAATTCGTATTATGTAATGCTTTTATATTTTTGTAACAGACACCCTAAAAAATAAGATTTTGGTAACTTGTATCTGCTGAAGCCGGCGAGCGCAGGCCACAAAGAATGGGCCCGCGGGCCGCAGTTTGAGTACCCCTGCCCTATGGCCTGATTCATGATGCACAAGACTTCCCCGTGCGTTTCGATGAAGTCGCCACTTGAGGTGGTATATATAGCCTTTTCAAGGCTTGAGCTCTTTTGACTCCCCAGTTTTTGGGCCCTGTAGACTTAAATAGGAGTGCAGCCAGTATCTTCCACGAGGCTGTATGCAGTGTGTCTGTTGAATGAAATATTTGCACTGGGCTTTATCAGGAGTTATCAAATAAGCTGTCTTAGGCACATCCTCCAGTTCCCAGTTCTTCCTCACACTATCTTTCAAGGAAATCGTTGAAGTATGAATACAAGTGGTGGTAACAAGGGAGCTTGAAGGTCTCTCAGCAGCTTCCACCCTCCCCATCACTAGCCACCCAAAATTTTTATCCATTGCAACTGATGAATCACTAGTTGACCACCATTAAGTAAAAATGGAAACAATTCTGTTCCTATCAATAAATAGACTGAGTATGAGGTACCAAAATTAGAGTAAACCAATTTAAGGTTTCAGTTCCTGCTGCACAAGCTTGAAGTTTGTAGATGTTTTTCTGATTTTGTTAACCACTAATCTTTTAATAGTAAACAACCGAAACTCCTCACCAACTGGCTAGATGTGACATGTTGTAATGCCCTTGACCTCAGTAAAAGGAACCCCAGTAAAGCCTTGCACTGATCATGTGCAAATTTTTCTTGGCACCCCCAACCTTTGAAGACACCTGCTGTTAATGAAGTCGGCCTGACTACAAGAGTTCAACAGCACTTGACGTGTTTGAATGTTACCAACGGCATCCTTCACTCCAATATTGGCAGTTGCCAACAAAACAAATGAGGCAGATGCAGTACTTGTTAATGAAGTTGCAATAGTTTGGTTATCCACACCAGCAGCTTTCTGTGAACTCGAATCTTTAATGGGAGAGTTTTCAAAGTGAAGAATTGTGGTGTCGAATGTTACAGGTTTTACTATTTGTCCTTGATGGTCATTCCTTAATCTCACGAGAAGGCCATAAATTAATTCAGAGGTAGCACTGCGTTGCAATGCCAAAATGCTCCTTTAACGATTCAGGTGAGAATTCCGGATAATTCGATAACGAATGAGGATTTTTAATCATAGTGCAATTAGGCAAACCCTCACTCGCTTGGCCTAGAAATGACTGTGCTGCCACTGAACAAAATGGCTTCATGTAACCTTGCTTGTTCACAGTGTGTGATGTCTTGGGCCTTTGTCTCCTCCCTAATAACACCTCTGTTAATAACCCTCCTAATAAACACCTCCTAATAACCCTCTGTTAGGAACTGTTATAGAGTCGGTAGTTGATTGGGGTACACATTATATTTAATGACTCATTTTCAGTTTCCTTTCCCATAAATTCCAATCATGCACAGACACTTTTAATGCCATCAGTACCGCAACATTCTACTGGACAATTAACAATTACACTAATATGTAAAAAATTTTAGTAGCTGGTGGTGTACAGATCAGTGTTTTTATATCACTTCTAAGAATTAATCACTTGTTAACGGATGGACTATGGACAGAGGTTCGCCAGACAACACTCACTGTCTTTAAATATGACAGCAACTCTACATTCGTTAGCTGTAGTTTTTTGCCATTAATGCCTCAAAGGGATAAGAAAATGTTTGCCCTGTCTTGATTTCACCACCAAAACTAGGTAATGTGATCGTGGATAATGGCACACTGGATATCTGCGATGAAACTGCCTATACTCGCTTGCCTGTACCCGATTACTGTATCCTGCCTTGTTCTTCGTCAAAGTCTGTGAACTTTTCGACTTTGGAAACGAAGAGTAGATGATCTTCAAAGTTAAAGCGAATCTGAACATAATATCTGCTGCAGAATGTCCCAAATAGGAGATGCAGAGATGGGCCTGACAGAGCCTTTTCTGCCAGAGTTGCAGCCTTTTGCATTGGATCATCATAAACTGCGCCACATTGATAGCTGTACACGCGATATTTTCTGAAGAAATCTGCTTTGACAACCACCCCTTTCAACTCCGTGAGACACCCCACACTTTCCATTACTAACGACCTGTTCGCAGCTATCGTTCTCTCCTGCCTGCAAAAAGAATCGACGAGAGCCAACAATGATACCCGTTTGCTAACGAACTTCCAACTTTCTCCTTTCCTTTGCCAAAATCCATGAGCCCGATCCCAGTCGTACCATTTCTCGCCGCTCTCCTAAACTATTTTTACACTTGATGCGGTTATGTTGCATGCTGCTGTTTCCCAAAGGTAAAAATCTTGCGATGCCGTACCACTGAAGACTTTAACTTTCCATCATACCTTGGAGCCGTGGTGGTGTAGTGGTCCGAATTCTCGCCTCCCACTATGGTGAAGTGGTTTCGATTCCTGGCGGAATCGCCCCAATTTTCGCCTGTGGGAAATGTGGTGGACGTTGCTGTTGGCCGGCGGGTTTTCTCGGGGCATCTTCTTTACCTCACATCACCTTCACCGACGCTCATCTTAAGTCACCACACCAAACCGGCCTCTGTAAAACCAAATTGTTCTGCGGCGGAGTTTACTTTTACAATCGATCTCAGCTATGTACAAACGAGCGACGCGCAATAGTCTGTCATCTCGAGTTCCAAGAACTGATTTTCCACAAAGGATGTAACTAAGAGCTTAACCGACGACTTAAACCGACCACCACCCACACATGCCCACCACCTTCCTATTGTATCGCCCCTACTTTTTTCCTGTATACCACGGATGTATCCAGAAATATGTTTGGGGGATTTGGGGGGAGGGGGGTTATTAGTATCAGTTTGATAACAATAAGAAACGTTCATTAGCCGTACAATAAGAAACTGTAATTTTATACATTACAAACATATGTCGATTACGTAACCGACATTAGCTAATATGAAACATAAAATAAAACTTGATTGATTTTAACAAAACAGAAATGTGTTCCCTTATACACTGGAGAGCAAAAAAAAAACTGGTATAGGCGTGTGTAAGCAAATAACAGAGTTATGGAACCAATCAGAGTAACGCGATGCGGTCGGCAGCGCCTATATAAGACAAAAAGAGTCTGGCAAAGTTGCTAGATCGGTTACTGCTGCTACAATGGCAGGTTATCAAGATTTAAGTGAGTTTGAACGTGGTGTTATAGTCTGCGCACGAGAGATGGGACATGGCATCTTCGAGGTAGCGATAAAATGTGGATTTTCGCGTACGACTTTTTCACGAGTGTACCTTGAATATCGAGAATCCTGTAAAACATCAAATCTTCGACATCGCTGCGGCCGGAAAAAGATCGTGAACGAACGGGACAAACGACGACTGACGAGAATCATAAAACGTGACAGACGTGCAACCCTTTCTGAAATGGGCGCAGATTTCAATGCCTCCTTCAGACATTAGTCGAGTCCATGCCACGTCATCTTGCGGCACTTCTGCGTGCTCGTGCTGCGTGCTCGCGGGGGCCCTACATGATATTAGGAAGGTGTACCAGTTTTTTTGGCTCTTCAGTGTAGTTGTTCGTAATTCATTTTTTATTCTTTTTAGCAGTGAAAATGATCGCTCTCTACTACAATTGGTGACCATTAGGCAAAGGAATATCCTTGAAGCAACTTCCACATTCGGGAAAGTTTCTTCTAATTTATGTGCCTTTATTGGATTATGTAAGGCTGAGATACTCAAGTCCGCTGATTCATAAGCAAGGTTTTTCAAGTACTGCCTTAAATGAAAACATTCTGTTTTGAGCTCATTAGCGTTAATGTCTTCGTGATAGAATTCTGCAAATTTTTTGCATTTATTTGTCAAGTGGTCAGAATAGATTGTTTTTAACTGAGAAAGAAAACTAAACCTTTGTTAATTTCCTTGTATGATTCCGATCGTTTCTTTAAATGAGCATCCAATGTGTCGATTATAGGAAGAAATGTTTCTATACGAAATTTTTCTTTGCCATTCAAATGCACAGTCTCTGATAGTCCTTCCAAAAAAGTGGCGCGTGTGCTGCGAATTCTTTGACTTTTAAGAATTATCTTTATAGTCAGCATTTTGATTTTTTTCTTTGGCAGCCGATTCGTACTGATCGAAATTACTGCGTGCGCTACTAATATAATCGGCAACAAATGCAAAAAGGTTTGTTGCAACGTTCATTGTCGTGGTATTATTCTGTAAGCTAATGCTTGTTTTATTGATAATTGCCAAAAGGTCATTCCATATCTCCGTTAAGGGAATGGTCTCCAGTGTTTCAATTTTTTTTGGAAAGGCTTTGAGCCTCGTTTCTTGTTTCCCCTGGTTGATCGGTGTTTCTGGCAATTGATGTTAGCAAAGCGTTAAAAGCATCAGCGCGTGCAGACCATCTGGTTTCAGAGAGGAACTTCAGAACTTTATTTGCACCTAAACATTCTGTCAAAATTTTCCATCGATTGTTTGAACCCGAGAAAAAATTGAACAATGTTTGGAAGTATGCTATTGCTTCTGTAACATCCAACCGCCTGAACACCTACTAAATTCAGTGAATGTGCGGCGCATCGGACAAAAATTGCAAATTCACATTTTTCTTTTATTCTTGCCTGAAGACCAGAATACTTCCCAGTCATATTTGATGCATTATCGTAACTCTGCCCGCGACGGTCCTTTATTGGAATATCAAGGCTTCCGAAAAATTTTAAAACGGTATCTGCTGTATATTGAGCCTTATGCCCCTCCATAGGTAAAAATTGCAAGAATCTCTCAATAGGCTCTCCGTCTTTTACGTACCGAGCGATGAAAGTCAGTTGGTCAACGTGGGAGAGATCTGGTGTGGGATCCTCGCTTATTGAGTAGTATTTCACTGCTTTTAGTTCGTTAACAATCGTCGCTAACACTTGCTGTCCCATTATATTAATAAATTCATTGCAAATATTTGCAGACAAATATGATGTACTTCCTTTTACACGGCTTCCGCAGTTTTGCATATGCTCAGCAAGAAAAGGGTCAAATTCACTTATTAGTTCTAAGTTTCCCAAATAATTCCCGTTATTTTGAGACCCCAAAATTTCATTATCACCACGAAACCCAAGTCCCCTTGAAGCAAAAAATTTCACAACTGCAACAATTCTTTTAAGTACATTCTTCCAATAATTGCCCTGTACACTATATTGGGAAAGCAATCCACTATCAACTCGTCCAGTAGTTTTGCTTCTTGCAACATAATTCATCATTGATTGCCTGTGTTGTAAACTGTAGGTGACCGCTAGATGGCATAGTTTCGCCTTGATAACCAAGTTGACGGTAAGTTGACGTCAATCTACTGCCGCACGCTACCGCAACCTGATGTCAAGATGACTACAAACATTTAACGTGCAAGTTAAACGACGACGACGTCATTTCGAGGCCCCCATCAGGCCGGGGGCCCTGGGCTCGTGCCCCACTTGCCCTTATGGAAAAGACGGAACTGCATACCTACATACACAGACACACGGACGGGAAAGTGATCTAATAAACCTTCCTTTTCTTCGGAAAGTACGTTAAAAATTGTTCAGTACAAGACATTTTTTTACATATTTTTGATTTGTAGCAGTTAATGAGTGAGTTTTTGTAAAATATAATTTGTCAAGCATACCTTAAAATGATTTAATACATTGTCTTTTTAGCCATTTCTGTAAATGTTCACGGCTACTTGCAACTTTTCTGAAGCTCTGCTAAAGTTTTACTACCAGGATGTTCCTGCGTGTAATATAATGCGACACAATATTGTTATCGAGTGATAAACTGCAGCAGGGCTGTGTACAGTCTGCAATTTTATCACTCTGGTTCTCAAAAGTAAATACTAAAAATTGTATTTAGATACAGAATTATTATGGCACAACATCTAAGATAAGCAGCAAATGCAGTAATGAGAAAACACTTGAGACTCTATCAACCCAAGAAAAATGCAAACTCCCGGATAAAAACTACAACAGTATAAAGCGGTAATTTGATCTGCAATGCTATACAAATCAGAAAGATAAGAAATATTAAGCAAAAAAAAAAAAAAAAAATTAAAATAAAAATCTCTTCAATTGACACACAATCTGATTCTACGTAGCATCTTAGAACTGCGATGAGGCACTTTCGTGGACTATTTGCCCGAGAAAGCTGACATTGAAGCAAGTTCTAAAATATAAGGACAAACAAAAAATTCTACAAATAAACCCTAAGCCACCAGAGTACTGCTGTAAGAAGACTGAGAATATACACCAAAACAAAAGACAAAAGAAACAAATAAAATAATTCTCGTCATTTGAAGAACACATTGAAGGACGACCTGAAGGCGAGATACCAGAGAGGGGGCTGCCTCACGTTCAGCTCAAATGAGACAATCCTCACCACTCAAAACACAACCAAGATAGCTTAGTAAGCACACTGTCACAGTGCATCACGACATAACATATCCACCAGCATTTTAGCCACAGGCAAAAGAAGATATGGATAGAGAATGCCTGACGCATTGACTACACACATTTCTGAATATATTTTGTTCAGATTTTGACTCGACCACCTCCCCTTAGGACAGGACATTAAAAGCCAAATAGCGATGTCTCATCTAGGTTCATATTGTAACTAGGTGGGGTTATGTATAGATATACTGTGTTATATATTTATTACATACATAAAGGACAATGGTCTCTCTTACCATCATAAACAATAAAAAAAATGTACCAAGGGAAATAGATAAAGGTTAAAAAATGCACGGCAATGCATGGCATTTCTTGAATTGTACGATAGGTACAATATGCATTTGCATTACAATTAGTTTAGTAGGTAAAAAATATATTCACACGCAATGAAGGCAACAAGCAAAACAAATACTTCCATGACAGAGAAAGATAACTCCACTAGGCAGGATGTACATCCCAGAGGCTGAGTACTACACAACAAACTGCAAAAGTGCTCCGTGAACTTGCCCTGCAATTGATCAAGTTCCGCAACTTGGCAAACAAAAAAAACTTACTGTACAATGTCCCATTTACACGACACTGTGACCGGGACGGTTGTCACTCAACCTCTCCAAACAATAAGTTATACAATTTAATTTTATACATATATAAAGCATAACAGTATGGAAGTGCAATCAATGCTTACATTTACGATACGAGTTACTTGCTGCGCCTAATAAAATAACATGTTCTGTTTAAAACACATTTCATGGCCTCTTTGTTTCCTTTCTTCGGCGTCACATGTACTGAACTGCCATCTCATTTAAGAGTCATTGTCTCGTTAAAGATGAGTTAATTTCACATAATCTTATTGGAAACCGTACAGAAAAGTTACATTGGTCGTTTCATTAATTTTTCTTGGCAGAGAAACGGGAAAGGAGGAAGGAGTTAAACATAAAATAAAAATAAACATGAAAAATATAATATACCAGCAACAAAACCGATTAATACGAGGGTGACTGTTATTGATAGCAGCTCTGGTATACATAAGACCAGAGTGGTTTAGCAAGAAACTTCATATGGAAGGGGATCTGGGGACATAGTCACTCCAAAAAGTTTACAAAGTCTTACTGAAATCATAACTTCTTCAATTCAAATGTTTGATAATACTGTTGCAATAATTGAGCACTACACGATAGCCATATTTATTAACAATTTATGTACAAAACAATCCTTTTTACATTTGGGTTCATGAGAAAGTTACAACCCGCATAAATCCCTCCTCTTCTTGCAGAGGGCAGTAAAATATAGCATGCTACCTGCCAATTGAACTCGCCAATTTTTCCCGTTTCTGTAATTATGTTTTTTTTTTTTTTGCAATTTGCGTGAGTCAATTTGTTTGTGTTACACGCGTACTCCGTAGTTATTTAGTCAGGAATTATGCCGTCCCTCGTTTCGTTCACTTAATGTTTAATCATCCCAACTTTGTGCACCGCGCTTTGTGTGCCACTGTTGCGCGATATGGTAGCATTGTTCCACTGGCTAGAAGTGGGGAAGCGCCCGTTCTAAGTTCTGAATGATTCATCAAACATACAAAAAAAAAATCACCGCATCCTTCCACTGCTTTCGTGAATTAATCAATTCATTAACGTAAAAAAGGGTGTTCGCCAGTAAAGAGCAAAAAGGAAAACAGCTGGAAATATGGCTGGTTGGATTTAGCTATGCAAATTGCGAAGTACCTGCTTTAAAATTCACGAGGACTTTGAATAACCAGCAGAATGTTTCGAGATAGTGCGGTTAATTCATTTTCCCCACTTCGGAGTTTGCAATGCTGGTGATACCACGGCTGTTGTATACGTGAAGCGAAGTTGAGGCACATCAGCGCTGGTTTTTGGTAGTCCATTCCAACACAAGTACAAAGACACCCGTGTGGAGTGCAAAAAGCCGCAGTGGCACAGTTTTTGTTAGGTGCTTTTCAGCATGTTCTATTCTGGTGACATTTAATTTTCTAGAATTACAAATGGCTACTGACTCAGTAATAATTATTGAAACTTCTGCTTGATTTCTTCTTTCAGCCCGATGTGTATATATTCGCTGCACGTGAAAATTACTGCATCCTCAGATTTACTGCCTATAAGCTGTTCATGGTAAAGTTAAAACATTGTAAATCAAACTTTGAAAAATATCACTGCTAGTTAACTGCATATACGCTGCTGTACACAATAGCATGCCGTCCCCCAATTAAGGTAGCAGCGAATTAAATGAAATAGTTCCAAGTCTTGACGTTATATCGCGAGTGTAATGCTTATATTTATGGCAAATAAAGTTAGCGTTTTTTTTTTGNTAGTTCCAAGTCTTGACGTTATATCGCGAGTGTAATGCTTATATTTATGGCAAATAAAGTTAGCGTTTTTTTTTTTGTTTTATAAACATTACAGTACACATTTTCATACTAGTAACATATTTCGGTTCTTTACAATTTCGTGNTTTTTTTTTTGTTTTATAAACATTACAGTACACATTTTCATACTAGTAACATATTTCGGTTCTTTACAATTTCGTGTTTTTCACTTGACTGATGCACGAACTAGTTATTATGCTCATGGTAATGTAAATTTTACATATAGTAGAAGGATAAAACATTAGTATAAAATTAGATCTTAAGCAGGGCTTGCGGATAGCCTACTAGCCTCTCACCAAGGCGAATCGGGTTCAATTCCCGGCGGGATCACTCCCAGATTTTCGCATGCGGAAATCGTGCCGGACGATGCCGCTGGTCGGAGATGTGTTTCGCAACAAATGGTGCAGTTGCGTAGCTATCCTTAAATGTGCGATGGAAGTATTCATTTGCGGGTTAATATTTCGTATAATAAAAGAAAGAAAATATAAATATATAGGTTGTTTATTTATAATGGGAGATATTGTTTTAGTCAATTTCAAATTTAGAATACTATCGAAAAATTCGTTAAAATAATCGCGATAAAAATAATATAAAAATTGACGAGCTTTCTGCGAAGCATTTTATGAACTTTTTAGGGGACTCAGATGTGGCATCACTTGGAAATGGACTTGTGGAAGTAGCCTTCAGAATGTATTATGATAATTCGGATTCCCGCCAAAGATGGCGGCGTCCGTTATATTCAATTTCAGAGGATCCATTAGCTAACACATAGCTAACGGATTTGTTAGGAAAACATTCGGAAACAGTGACATTTTGGCTTGGAAACCACCCACCGTCCAGCTTACTGGCATAAAATGCAGAATGGTCGTTAGAAAAGGGGAGGGGACACTTATAATGAACTTATTTTCGTAATTTGCTCCAAACGTTCTTATAAAAAATTGAATAAGTGTGTCCGTAAGGTACAAGTACTGTGACGGCCAGGAAATGTTTTTCCAAAGGTTATTTTCAAAACTAACCAGTTAACTGAGAAGCTGCTATGATAGTCTCTGCGCTTAATTTCTGCAAACAAGTGAGAATGATATTCACTTGAAATTAATTAGTGTAATGAATAAAACGAGTCTTATTCACGAAATATAAATACTGTTGGCTTGACACTCATCTACGTCACTGAGACAAAGCCCCTATGAGCACGAAAGATGCACATGCAGTCATGTCTGCCGCTCTTTGTGTCTAAAACTTCTCTTTTTCAGTCAGATGCAAACTGATTTTGATATTTTCCACGCCTTAGTCACAGAATATGTAAGTATGCAGAAGCGAAATGGCGGGGCGATTGCTTTGATGCAAGCGAACTCGGTCGCTCATTGGCCGCGTAAAGTTATGGAAACAGGCATTGGGTGTGATTGTTTATTGTACATTATGGAATATTCTCTATTGGCAGGCTGCCGTCTGGCAAGTTAGTCTCCGCGGGATGATTGGTGAATAACGTTCCGCCATATTGCTGGTCTGTGAGGCCATTTTGCTGGTGTGTGGGGCTGGAGTTCGCGATACACAACATTTCACTTCTGGATTTTTTAGTACTCTGTGCCTTAGTTATATGCTTGTTGGCTAATCTCAAAGTGGAAAACATACCCACACTCTGAATCCGAATCAGTGAAAATTTCTCTGTTAAAATCAACTAACGTCGCCTGACTTATGCAATAGTGACTCCAGTCAGTTTAACTGACGAATTATTGGAAAAATTCGCCAGTTTTCATTTGGTTTTGATTCAGTGACATTTCCCAAGAATATCTCTTTTCAATCAGTGAAGAACGTCCAAACGACTAAACAGTTACTTTTACACACTTTATCTGAAAATCCACTGAAAATACGTCTGTTTTCCTTCACTTATTGAATACGTGATATCCACTTACGCGTTAACCAACTGTGCTACTGATACATCAGTAATATAGCTTTCAACTGCTCTTTTATCATATCATAAACTGATAAAAACGTAAACAACACGTTAACTAATGAAACCCATAAAATATACATTTGTAACCCTTTCATTTCGTTTTCACGTTATCATCATAGCGCTCGGTTCGAAGGTTTACACTGTATAAAATGAGGTGAANTAACCCTTTCATTTCGTTTTCACGTTATCATCATAGCGCTCGGTTCGAAGGTTTACACTGTATAAAATGAGGTGAAGTGAGTATATAAATATGTAATATTTGTAAAATATGTACTATTTGTATTAACAATAGAAATATTACGGATTAAACTAAAAACAAAAAGAAATTGCAAAAAAAAATAAAAAATAAATAAGCTACACATTTTCGATAAAATACTTTTAATAAATATATTTTCTCTAATAAAGTCAACGTTAACTTCGTAGCACCGTTGGTTAAAGCGAAAGTTCTTGGAAGCAGAATACTGCAGGTATAAATCCTGAGCAAAATGTTTTTTTTTCCAAATTACGTTAAATTGAAGATTAACAGTGACTATAGGAAATAGGTTTATTTCTCGTAACGATATGGCTAAATCCAATAAAACCGACCTTCCGTGGCACAGTCGGTTGGTGCNAATACAACCGACCTTCCGTGGCACAGTCGGTTGGTGCGCCGCCGGTCTGTGGTGCGGGAGGTTCTGAGTTCGAATCCCAGGTAAGGCATGGGTGTTAGTTTAAGTTAGGCCATAAGTTAGTTTGTAAGCTTTCCCCTAACAAGCCTTCAGACACAAGACCGAGGGACGTTAATACGCCCTTATCAATACCAATACCACTAAATTCAATAGAAACAATATTTAATTCGCCGCGTATAGTAGGCTGTGACACTTACTTAATCAGCAAAATTGTATCCCTGAAAAAACCGGTGGTTTCCCACCGATTATGAGGGGAGCCATTTTCACTAATTTAAATTTTTGAATTTGACTGCGAATCAATGAATTTCCACTGATTAGAATTTAGAATGAAGCGTGTGCCCACCATTCGAAGCCACGACGTCGGAGTTTAACTCTTTAAGGTATGCACCCATTTACAAACATTTAAAACAAACTTTAAAGTGAGGCTCCTGTGTCTATCACCTCAGGAAGACCAATTCTGCTGGTCTTAGGACTACCACTTACTATAGTCCTATTAGTTTACACCACATACTAGGGACGCGTTTACTGTACTGCACAACGTTCGTTATTGATTGGCTGTCATGCAATGCAGCGCTGAGCTGACCACGTTCCATTAGAATTTTACATCCTCAACCACAGGATATACCACCTACAGTCTTCGCTTAAGTTTTACACAAGGATTAACTTTTTAGTCACGAAAGTTTTTCTTTTGTCGAGCTGATGGAATGTTCTTGTACAGTCTATTCGCGGTATCTTCACACTTTTTGAATCAAACTTATGAAAAATCACCCCATACAGGACGTGTTTGGTTGTTTTCTAAATATGTCATGAATCACAAGCCTTTTTAATATTCTGTTGACATAAAAGTATCCTACTTTTTGTTAAATTAAACTTTTAGTTATATTTAATCTACAAATTACAATATTTTATTTATAATTAATATAAATAAAATGCGGAGAAAATACGTGGGTTGGCAATGCCTTGTAAGAAATAGTTCTCACGGAAACTATTATCAAACTGGGTGCGCACGGATGCGGTGCGTTGTCCCTTTAATATGATTTTTTAGACTAGCTTAAGCTTTGTGTGTATGAGGTGGAAGAATAGCCTAAAAGCAGAACTTTAGCAGGGCTTCAGAAAAGTTGGAAGTAATTATGGACGGACTATAAGCACGGGTATAGAAATAAGCCAAAGGTTGAAAATGTACCTACGTTAGGGTTAATCTCAAGTACAGGGTAATTTTGCACCTTAGTCGGGTGCATTCCTCAATGTATTAAGGGGCCGCGGCAGTGTAGTGGTCAGACTACTCGCTTCCCACCTAGACGAACTGGGTTCGATTCCCGGCGGGGTCGCTCCCGGATTTTTGCATGTGGGAATCATGCCGGACGATGCCACTGGTCGGCGGGTTTTCTCGGGGATTTCCCGTCCCCCCTCATTCCGGCGCTGCTCCATACTCACCTCGCTTCACCATAATCGGCTCTCAAGACCTCGATGTTAAGAGCTGCCCAAATTTCTCCACTCCACTCCACTCACTGCATTAAATGTAACGTCCCGGCGACCAGTACTTCTGAGGTCGGCTACAGCACTCGTTAACAGTCTATCTTAAACGTTGTTTCATTCGCCGACGTTTGGCCAGAACTTTTTCTGGTCTGCAGGTCACTTAATTATCGTGGATCGCAATTACTTACAATGACCATGGGTATGTGCTTGTGCTTCCGGACTGCAAGTGGTTTGAAACGACAGTTTTTTTTTTCGCGTATTTGGTAATTAATTTTTACTATAAATGATAGATAAATTTTGCAAAGTGTTAATAAAACAATTTAAAGAGTGAGCCTAGATAAAATGAAGTGCAAAATCGTATAGTGTATATGAAGTACAAACATTCGGGATGGCAGCATATAGTTGTGGCTTAAGTCAGACGGTATTGTGACATGCGAGTGAAACTGTTCCAGGACGCCAGTTTGAGTTCTAGTGTAGTAGAGAAGGTACGAAGTTCGTTCTGCAAGTGCCAGTCAGCAGAAGGAGTGGTCAGATCTAGCCTTCCAGCAGCAATGAGCTGAAAATATCACCATTGCGAAGAATACTTGTAAGTTACTTTAAGTGATTTATTACAGACACAAATTTGGGGTTTCGTTGTGTCGGGAAAACGGCCATGGGTTTTACGAGAATTCGTCTGCGTTAGAGGTTAATGGGTAATACTTTATTTAGGATATGAGAATGAAATGAAAATAAAGGCTGTTCTCGGTAAACTGAGCGCTTTTGAAATCAACCTTTGAAAAATATCACTGTCACGAACTGCGTATATTTTAACAAGGGAAACTGACTGGCATGCGCCCATTAAAGTTGGCAATGGCGGAGAGAAAGTAGTTATATGTCTTGACGTTGAGCGAAAAATGTTAGGAAACATTCGTAAATAATAAAATTATGTATATATTTAAACGCATATTAAAAAAATTATAAATTATATAAAATATCATATTTTTTAATAATTTTACACTTTTAGGAGACCGATACGTGAATAAAGTGATCAGACCCACAGCAATGTTAATTTTACAAATGGTGGAATAATACACAATGTGTATACACGTATATCTTAAGCAGGGCTTTCACAAGTGCCCACTTTACCGTGAACAGCCTTTAACCAAATGGATACTGTATGGCTTAAACCGAGCGAGGTGGCTCAGTGGTAACTCACTGGACTCGCATTCGGGAGGGCCTGGGTTTAATTTCCAGGCCGGCCATCCTGATTTAGGTTTCCCATGGTTTCCCGAAATCACTCCAGGCGAATGCTGGGATGGGACCCTAACAAAGGCAGTGGCCGATTCTTTCCCCAATCCCTCGCTGTCGACAAGGCGTTAAGCCCAACTACCTACCTACCTATCTGTATGACTTATATCGACAGATCTAGACGAAATCTTTCGTTTGGTTCCAAAATCAACACGGTAGTACATCGAATTCGCAAGACACATTACCCGGAAATGTCCGTCTGTCACCGCGGCCCCCCCGCCCGCGTCCCGTGAATGCATGGCGCCAACTCAAGATCGTACTCCCATCGTAGTCATACACGTCATCAAAGGACACCACGTTTATTTCCATTGTGGAATAATTCACGAAGTTTCAGTGTTGGAATGGCACCGTCGTGGTACCCCACATGACCACACGACGGTCTGATTTTAGACATAGTCATGACAAAAGTCGCGGTCGCAGGGTGAATATAGGATTGGATTGGGCTTATTAACGTCCACCGGGGTTGTACCTGAAGGCTTATTAGGGGACGGCTTATTAACTAACCTATGACCTAACTTAAGCTAACACCCATGCCTTGCCCAGGATTCGAACCCAGAACCTCCCGCACCCCAGACTTCCGGCGCACCAACTGACTGCGCCACGGGAGGGCGGCGTGGACATAGGATAGGAAGAGAACGTCAGTTGCTGAATAACCAGTAAGTGTGTTTCCCAATACAAAATAGCTGTTTTGCCACTGAAACTGTCAGAACTACTTCGCTTGTGCAAAGTTAGCACACTGGAGTGTCCTATAATGCAAACACGTATGTTAGCAAGCCACACGCAATAATATACATATATGTACATGCATAAATTAAAAAAAAAAAATCAGATGAATTTGAGAATTAAACGTAAACAAACATAGCGTCACTGTTTGATTACATAGTTCTGACAACTGCACTGGCAAACCGTAAGGAAATGTTGGGACATGCGCAGAAAATATAAATTAGTCTACCTCATCTTAGGCCTCTTCAGATAATCTTGGAGATATTTGTCTTCCCAATTTATTCGCGGTGGATAAAATATTTTGTTGAAACGCATAAACTATTTGATACTACAAAAATAGCTCATATATGTCTACCTACTGTCGCGAATGAACAATTTTGTGGTCACTACACTATAACTACGTGGTTAATTCAAACAAGTTTGGAAAGGTAAATTTCTACAAGAGTTTTAAGTGCTGTTAACACCACAGAACTATTTAAGTACTATGATTTGAACGACCCACGACGTTTGGCTTTCTTAACTACATTAATAAAAAGTAGTTATTCTCAAATCAATTAAAATTAGTGTACATGGGAAACATAAAAAAAAAATTAATAAAATACTGCTATTTTGGGAGGAAGGGTTACAAAAAAATTGTTTTTATTTTTGGGAAGGATGCACATTGGCATATATTTAGGTTACTTTAATTAGCTTTATTTAGATTTCACAGGATTACATCAGTTTGACTGAAATACCAAGCCTATTAACAGTGTAATCAGTGCGATTTTTTTACGTTACTGCAAATTATAATATGTTTACACGAGACGAAGTTAATCAATACAAATTTTTTCCTAATTTCCTAGTTTGGTTATCCTACGATTAGGCTATTTTATTTTCATTAAGTATGCATTGTACTAACTTATTGGAGTAATAATAATAATAAAATTGATTCTTTAATCTGTAGTCAAACTTTGTTGCATCCACTTTTGTAAAATAAAGTAGGTCGAAGTCATTTAGCTGTAATAATTAAATTTATCTGAGCGTTACATATTAATATTATGGTATTATATTGTTTCAAAACACTTACTTTTCCTGCATCATTTCGTGTTCTTTTTCAGCGCAGACAATAACTTTTCTAAAGTGTATTTTAAATGGGAGCAAACAAAAAATTCTTGAAGTAAGCTAATATTCTCGAATACTGTTGGTTCTTAGCAGGGTAACCCATATTTCAATTACAATTCTAGGGGACGTCAAAGGGCGGTCCGTTAAAGAAAGATAACATCAGCATGAGAGCGTGAACTTTCATAGTCGGTTGTCATTAATGTTAAGTATCAAGCTACCTCATACCATAAGGGCTAAAAATACAAGACCATATTCCCTAAAATAATCTAACTTATACCCTTCGTATAAGAACGAGTCGGACTCGAATCAGCGACTTTGCCAGTTGTAATTCTTTGTGAATTTTAAAAAAGTACTCTGCGTAGCAGGTTATAAATCAACGTCGTATTCTCTTTGATTTATTTTGAAAGATTCGCAGCTGTCCAGGCACACGCATTCATTGTAATGCAACTTCATTATTCTCACAGATTATCGCGTGGGAATTTTTTTCCTTCTACGTACCGAAAGGTAAAACTGTCACGTTTATGGAAGCATTGAATGTGAATATACTTGGATCGTGTACGAAATTAACCTTGAGGTTACGGGTCACAGTTAAAAACAATACCAATAGCGGTTTTGAAATAGCAACGGTAGCGGATGTGTCTAATTATCTAACAGTAAAAACTGAAATGATTTAAAACACAAAACGTGACATATAAAACACACCAGAAGTTATTAAACTTATTCAAAGTAAATTAATACGTGACAATGGGGAAAGCTAGACGCCGCAGGCCGCTATCCCCGTAGTTCCCAGGCACTTACCACTGTATTGCCTCTGCATGCACTTAGCGTCACAGCAAAGTGCCGCGCGCAGTGAAATGCTACGCAAAATACATTAGATACTAATATCGGACAGTTTGCTAATTTCTGCGAGGGGAACCTAATGGCAGTATCACCTCCAGTCAACAAACAGGAACAATTAATTTTGAGAATGCAGTGCCGACATAACTAACTCGGAAATTTCTTTTCTTACTGATAATTAAGTTTTCTGGAACGGTGTTTTAAGTATAACAAAACCAGAACCTAAACCAAATACTCTAAGAGACCAATACTGGAGAGCTTGCAGATTTCTGCAAGAAAATCCAGCGGTGTTGTCACCTCCAGCCAACAGACAGCAGCACCTGTGTTTAATAGTATTAATGATACAAAATCAACATGATGGACATGATGACGAAACTTTCTTTTCTCTTTGGGAATTTAATTTAACAATTGGCAAAAAATTAAGCTACCAAAAATAATTAAATAATTAAAACTATTCAAAGACGAAGAAGTATGACAATAGTTAATAATTCAACATTGCTTAAAAAGTTCTTGCCGTGGATATTTCCTAGCGCCACCTCTTGCCACCACGTGGCTTTGCACACTTCAGCTGTCAGGTCTTAACTTCTAGCGTTTTTGATTTCTAGATCTGATTAGACTATTTCCTGCTTCCTTAAAAATCTAAGCAGAAGTAATACTATACAATTCAATATTAGCTGAAAGAAATATCCATTTGATAATTTTTTTTATTCAGTTGATGAATTTACTCATATAAATTAGTTATCTTGGTTTATTTGATGAGTGTTGTTAATTTCCAAATGTGATCAATATATATATTACGTAATCTAAAGTATGTATTGTATTCTATTTTATTGACTTAGTCTATATCCCTGGGCACATATACTTTTAGGGATCAATGGAGTAATATATAAAATAAATAAATAAACTAAATATGAAGTTAGTTCAGTAGTCTCTGACATAACACACTCGTGCTTAGCTACGAACGATTCGCCAAAGCGTTCTGCTATGAGAAGGGGATTTCGTGCGCGCTGGAAACCTTACCTCTGTGTATTGTACATAACTTCTACCAAAACTAAGAAAAAAAGTTTTATTACAAAAAAAAAGTAATTTGAACTTAATTGCGAAAGAAGAAAATACATTTAAAATAAAATATACCGGTATTAATCAGTTTGCTAAAGTGAACTGTGAAAACGTAATACAATCAATAACTAGTGTTCTTTCTTAAATATTTATTTCTCTATGGTTTAGTTATGTAGCTGTTTGCTGCACGCAATATATTCAAATGTTTTTTTTCTGTGCATACTTTCAAAACAAAAACAAATGATTTAGGCCTCCCCGCCGCAGCCTTCCAAATTTTTCTACTGCTGTATGTAAGTAGACACCGTGTTTGCCAACGTATTTTAAACCGGTGTTTCATTTGTTTCAAAGCAAAATGGCAAGATCGGACCAGAGAACAGAAACGAAGGGTACGGAAGTTTTCGGCAAGTCACACTTCGATGATGACTTCGATGCGGTGATGAACTGTTGCAGGATGTTAGAAGATAAGCTGAAATCTATGAAGACGAACGTAGGCAGCGCTGGCGACGATGTGGACGAGATAAAAGCAGCGGAGGAGCAGTCGACGACTCTCAGAGAGATTAAAAATCCAGGCATTGTTTCCAAGCACGGTCCTCAGGTGAAGGTGGCACATACGAACAAGCGCTTCAAAGGCACTGCTGAAAAAGTGCCCAGAAACGAAAATAATCAAGAGCAATCTCACAAAGGCCAGTGTTATGTAGCCGTCATGGAAAAACCGCTAGGACATGGTCCTAATCCCGAGACAGCTTGCAAGGACCAAATCCATAACCGTAAAGATGAAAGAAGGACGTCCAGAAGTCCTGAACTGTGCCGTCCCAAAAATAAACAATACTCTAAAGGCAATGAAGAAAATTCTCCCAAA
The DNA here is from genome assembly GCA_002778355.1 of Clitarchus hookeri. Lineage (NCBI taxonomy): Eukaryota > Metazoa > Arthropoda > Insecta > Phasmatodea > Phasmatidae > Clitarchus > Clitarchus hookeri. The sequence continues at coordinate 193,628 of NQII01000704.1, forward strand.
CATCTTAATTCGGAGGAAACCCAGATAAAGGAGTATGGTCAGGAAAATTTGGAAAGGGCGCACAGGCATAAGGCAGAGGAACCAAATTGTGGAAAAAATCAGCCAGTTACCAGAAGGAAAGGTAAGAAATTAGTCTTTGAAAAGAGAAGAAATAGTGTTTTATGTGGCATGAAGCGAAAGAATTCGAGAGAAAACTACCGCGAACACAGAAAGAAATTCGATGCACTGGGTTTCCCCGTTTTGAAGTCATATGATGGGAGCAGAAGTTCCAAAAGAAATGACGTACGTTCAAGAAGTATGCATCTTCTGAATAACAGCGCTAAATGGAGCAAAGCGAAATCTCAAGACGACATTTCCGAGTACAAGAACGCAGGTCAGAAGGATTTGGATGCCATTCTGCTGAGTTGCGGGAGCAAACGAAATGAAGAACTGTCTAATGTGACATCTGAAATTTGGCATAGAAAAGGTACAAGCTCCAAGAAGAACGAACCTCAGTACAGAGAATCCGATGTAAGAAATAGCAGTTTAAATGAAAAGCCACTGAGTAATCATCCTGAACAAAAGTGCGACGCATTCACACAGAGTACAGGTACAAGAGACTATACTGTTCATAAAGCGCTAGTGGATATAAGTACAGAAATATCGTCAGACACAAAAGAAAATAAGAACGCAAGGTATGCAGTAAAATCTAATAACTCCACAATAAGTGTAGTTGCTAAGAAATTAAGACATGTTCTGACATCAAACCCAAAGCATTTTCGAAAAAACGCTGCATTTAACATGCAGCAACTTTCCCGCACCCAACGTAAAAATAAATTGAACGCAAATGATCTTGTTGAAATATACCGAAACCCGAAATTTAAAGAGAGTCCCAGCGACATTGCCGGTGCACGCCCCAACAAGAATCACGTGTTTCCGTCGCAGTTTCATCATAAAGCACGAAGATGTAGTCACGTGAAGAAAGAAAATATTTACAATGCCAGAAATACATTACGCCTACCCTGCAGGGAAAGAGTGGACAAACAATCACCTCTAGCTTGCAAAGAAGGCACCAGATATCTCGCGAAACAGAAAATGCGATCAGAGGAGACTTTCATCGTCCCTCGGAACAAAGTGGCCCGGCCGCTTAGAGGCGCTCGTACGACCATCCATGCTGGCATTTTCCCGACGATGGATTTCAGGACCATCCCCTTCGTGGCTGGTATGTCGACCTCGCCGACGCATAACATCAAGTTGAACGTGCAGCAGGTGTTGTCCATCATCAAGACGAGGCCTGTGCTACGCTCCGACTGCCACCACACGGTAAATATGTTTTTTTTTGCCTAAGTAATTGATATATTGGAAATTACGCATAATACTTAAAAAAAAATGAAATGAACACGCAAGACAATTTTACAAAACTTTAGATTTTTATAAATTTGTAAGTATATGATTTTTTAAGAACGCGTATACCTAATAACTGTTATCGGAATATTTTACATCAGTTATAATTAGCCTAGGAGCTTTGTCTTAACACATTTATTTCATGTTAGCAACATATATAAATAATGTTCTCGTATTACAATTCGGTAAAAAAAAAGTCTAATAATATTGTATGGGAGTTGTACATATATAATTGGGTGTCAGTAGAAAGGTTTAGCCGACTCTGGCAGTTTAGCCGACTGCAGAGTCATCTGCTGTAGGTCGCCGTTTTTTCCCTCATTCGTCCGACTGCCGTCTGTTAGAGTGCGCCACTGGCGTCCTCCATGTTTATTTTTCTCGTCGTCTGCTAGTGTAAGCAGGCGGCTTAAGCTTAATTCACAGTTAAAAGCGTAACAGTATCCAGAGAACATAGGTCGTGCGCACAAAAATTGGCCGTCATGTTTTCGAACCTATTGATTCACAACTGCACATAACAGGTTGTGTGCATGAGAGTCCCTGATACTGTACACAAAGGAAAATGTTATATTTAATTTCTTGTGCAGGCGCATGGGACAACAGCCAATCAGAGAAGAGTATAAAATTTTCAAGGAAGTTGTTTGTTTAAATAAAGGAAAATTATGCTGCAGAAACAAAGATGCCGCAAGATATAAATTTAAAAGAACGAACGGGTGACAGTTTACTAGCAGAAATTTTGAAAGATTATCAAAGTTTTTACTGAGCAAATGCAAAGATTTTAAAGAAAAGCTAAAATGCAAACTATTTTTAATTGCTCTCTATATTCAACGCAATGTCACAATATGTTACGAAAATTCATTATTTATGAAATGTTTCATGTAAGTTGGCGAGATTCTGACAGTTCGACGAAAGTAGCACCAATGTTTACTTTTCGTTTATGTTTCCTTTCGCCATCAGTTGGTGCGTCATGTGGAGGCTGTATTTTTTTATCAATACGCTGTCAGCTAATCCACTTTCTATTGTACTGTAGTGAAAAACAAATGTTAAAATATTTTAGACTGATATCTGTCTAAAAAAATTAGTAGGTTATAAAAGTAAAAATATAAAACATAGGAAAAAATTTAAATATTTGCTAACTCTTTTTTAATTGATCTGAGACAGTGAATTTGGGTTAACATTTGCGAGACGGTAGTTGTAGCTATTATCACACGTTGGACATTATAGCTAATATATTCGAGTTGGAAATATGTGACGTGGAATAACATTAGAATTGCTTCAAAACTATTCACGCGTGTCCCACTTTCTTCGGAAACAAGGAAATGGGTTTTCGGGAGAACAATATAGCGTATAATTTACGTAGACGAACGATTACCAGCCAAATAGAATTTACTAGTAGTCAAAATCGCTGTACACGAAATATGTAACGTTAAAAATTATGCAGAGTGAAAAATAAAACTATTGGTATCTGTTCGTAAATTTCTTACATATTGAACAAGAACGGTATTCTTTTCTGGCTGGCAATGCTTTGAAAAAAAAAACAGGATAGATGGTGTGCACAACATGTCAGAGCGAGATGTGAGCCACTTGCTTTGCTCAATAGATCGCGTATTTTTAAAGGCGACTGTTATTCTATTACTGGATCGGAACGACACGAATTAAAAATATATTTCGTCAAATTATTAGAAAAAATAATTCAACAATATAAAGCAATTTTTCTGTATGCTTTTAGAATGAATATAAAGCACGTATGGAAAGCATAGTTGAAGAGGGGAGATAAGACGTGAAAAAAGGTTTTGAAGTTACGTTTCATTTGGATACGGATCGCTTTAATGTGCCTTTCATTTTGAACACCTATATATTTCTACTTTAGCACGAAGTTTAATTTCCAACACTAAAAACCGCTGTTTTATTACCACGTAAAATTAAATGTATTAATTAATCTAGGAACTCTTTCTTATCCGCGTATTTTCTGCTTGTCTGATGTGCGTCGGCAGTGCACTCAGAATAGCCAACGTAATATTAATTTTCGTTCATTCATGCATCAGCTGATACAGGTTTTGTAAATGGCACGTTGTTGTTTCGAATACATCAAATTGCCACTCACTGACTGTCAAAATCTCGCCAACTTATATGAAACAGACCATACCAACACATTCAACTGACGTCAGATTTGTCGCAAAATTTAATTTGTTAAAATGCATTAGTATTACAGAAGTAATATGTAAGTGTTTAATTGTGAATCAATTTTGCTCAAGAGTTCAGGTCGTGTGAATGTTCTGCTATTATGTCCTATGCTCTGTGCCTATGTTTTTGGTCGTGAATCGCTGATCGTGAGTCGCTCCACCCACCATCTTTGTTTCCAATGTTCCCTGCTAGAGTGTGCAGGTGTCGCATGTACTAGTGTGTATATTTTATTTTTCTCCGCCCCGAATCGAAGGACAAAGTGGCCTTTGACCCGAAAGAAACTTTCGCCTATATAGACACGTTTATTTTTAAATTTAATTAAAAAAACCCTTTGCAAGGAGGATCCTCTAACTGCCGCATATTGTGCTTGTAGACAAATGCCCTAACCGACTGAGCTATCGAGGTATATGGCTATGAGAGGCTTTAAATAAGACATATAAATAAAACATGCCATAGTTTTTTTTAAAATACAATGCTTCTAAATATTATTGAATCGACATTTTTTTTTAAAACTTTGAAATCATGCGATTATAGCATTTATTCTTTTAATTATTAGTAAAATTGAATGTGAAATACAACAGAATTCAATTTAACATAAAACATTTTAATACTATGCTTTTAAAAATTTATTAAACCGATATTTTTATTTAAAAAACTATACATTCTTCACCCCTGATACCCACTCCCTTCACCACAATCACATCCAACCATTAAACACTCCCTCCCCAACCCTCCCAGCATTCCTTCAAATTACGTCCTCGCCCCTCCTCCTCTACATACAACCCCTTCACAACCTCTACACTTGCACCCTCCATCTTAATCCCCTCCATCACTGACCCCGAAAAAATGCCTTGATGACTGCATTTCACGATCTGTCAGATATTAGTGTGAAGAAAAGAGGAGCCGTCCCACTTCTTGGATTCTGTGTGACGTACAATAAAACAGTAGTTATTCAAATATATTGTATTTCATGTTTTAAAATCTTTACAGAAAGTTGCTTACAATGTTACTACATATCGAACATGTATTTTTAATGCAAATTCGAATTTTAATTTTGCAGGGAAATAAAATTCACTCTTTACCAAGACAACCATTACAATCGAATTGAACCCTAAACACGTAGTTTATCAAGCACGCACATTGATTACTACACCACGCGAGCAGTGGTGAAGCAGTAAGTTGAATGTGGCATAGACGGCTTCCAGGTTCAACTTGGCACATATATTCGTACAAATACATAATATGTTATACTATATAAAAATATTGTTATATATAACTTTTGCAATTAGTGTTACACGCGGCCCTCTGCGTCCTTTCCTATGCCCCGTCCTCGGGCGCGCGAGGTATGGTGTTCAAGGACATCACCACGATGGGAGAATAACGTATGTGTGTATAGACTGTTCACTTTAAAGTTAGCACTTTTAAGGCCCTAGTTACTTTTTTCTTTTAGAAATTTCTTACCCTTTAAACACATTTTAAAATAAATGTTGCCATGTAATTAATAAAAACAGCGTCTATATTCTAACGCACTCGGAAGTTAACGCCTAAGGCTAAAATTAAATATATTTATTGGCTATTATTCCAAATGGGAGGACTTTCAAAAGGGCTCACTTAACCGTGAATAACCTATACAACAAAATCATGCATAAAACTTGACGTAAAGAAACACAGTGTTCCAAGGCCATCGCCGACAACCGGGGAAGGGCAAGGGAAAGTTACAGGCAGTTCGCCGTGGATCACTGATGCGTGCTGCTGCTGCGCGATAAGCCCACCGGGACTCATGCCGCCTCCTGTCCTTGGAGGATTGTATTACTTGGGTCACCGTTGCAAGGGTTTTCTGGTCATCGGCGTCGCCTCCCTCAGCTCGACTCGCGTTGCGAGGGAACTCCTGTATAGGGCCGGCTGATCTATAAAAGCCGCGGCGGACCTCCGAGCCGAGAGTGGGGAGCCTTGTACGTCCGTGAGTGCCAGGTGCGAGGAGCCGTCGGAAGGACTAGCGACGACCTAGCGAGCAGCGAGTTGGTTCTGCGAGTGGTTCAAACAATTGTCCGTAAAATTACGGAAAATACCGCTCACAAATTACCCAGACATCTGCGTTTAATTACGGTCTCTTCATTTTGTTCAATAACGTTCTCTCCGTAAATTTCTCATAAATCTCAGAAAATTCACGGGACGTGTCCACAAACCTGCAAGTTTGTTTTTTAAATCTGCTGTTTATAAAAAGGGGTAGCAACAAAAACGTTTTACTCTCGTTATGTGGGTGATTCACAGTATATAAAAGTTACCATAAACATAAAAATGTTTGTCCGGTGGCGGGATTTGAACTAGGGAAAATTTCGGCAATACAACACATTATCCACTCACATACCACGCTTTAGAAGCAGTCAAGTTGTAAACACGGAATTTATATTAAATTATGCATGTACCTCTTAGTTTCTAGCCAAGTTAGTGTGTGTGAGATTTTTTTAAATTCCAGGTTTACAAACAGGGGTAAGGAAAATAGTTTTATTTTCGTAATGTATTTCACTGTAACATAGAAATTAAAACATGTTTAAATAATTAGTACTGATAAACAATCACTAACTCAAAAGACTCATCTACCAAATATTTATACGAAGTATTCTGCATATATGGATTTTACACGAAAGTGACGAACGCGCCTGTCTTAGTTTCAAGTCGTGTTAGAGCGCTTGCTGTATCTGAGGTTTATAAAATAAGATTACGAAAATATTGTTTTATTTTCATCATGTGCGTGTTTCACTTAGTATACAGAAGATTTCGTCCTATAGCGGAATTTGAACAAGAATCAACGAATTGGCACTCCATGAGTGGTTCGTCACTCGCCTACTGCTATTATACACGAAGTAGTATTGCGAAGATGGGATTTTATACCCTTCAGGAATCATCTGCATTGTTCGTGTCTCAAACACGAAGACATAAGAATACGAAGAGCTTCCGTATTTTATATTTACGGAGCTCATTTACGTAATTCATCATTACGGAGTGTCGTTCCGTAAATTAACTCTGCATCTCCGCAAAAGTTTCCGTAAATCTACAGAAATGTCTAACACTGTAGAGTGAGAGTGCGACTGACCGGCGGGACTGTGGGGAAGTGGAACTGGATGTGGGAGTACAGGCTGTTCATGGTAGTGTGAGCACTTTTGAGGCCCTAGTTACTTTTTTCATATCCGCCATTTTTTATCCTCCTACCACTTTTTAAAATAAATATTGCCATGTAAATAATAAACACAGTGTATATATTTCACTGGATTCATAAGTTAACAACTAAGGCCACAACAAAATATATTTATTGACTACTATTCCACATGAGAGAGCTTAAAAAATTCCTCACTTTTCCGTGAATAGCCTTTGACAGGCATTTGGAAGGATGGCAACGGACTCTTTGATTGTACGTGTGTAAATAATAAGCGAGGATTATATGATAGTAACAAATATGACGACAGTGCTAAGGACTTTGGTAAGATTTGATATTGGCATTAAAACTTGCGTTAATTGAGAGTTATTAGTATTAATAGTAAAGACAGATAGTTCAATGCTGTAAATAATAGCTGTGTGTATCTTATAGCATTAATTACATTTATCGCTCTTATTTTTATTAAGACCTCCATCCCTTACGAACTCGGATACGTTCCTGGTGACGTGTAACATTAGTACCAGAAGTGAGGTGGAGGCATTTACTTGCAAATAAAGTTAGGTAGTAGGCTTACAACTAGTGACGTTAAAACGTAATTTTAATTGTTTTAAGCTGCAAAATTACGACTGTTTTGTGTAAATATCGCAGACGTTGCTTACGGGAAAAATGTCAGCTGAACTTGAAGTGCTGCTAGCATTAATTGAGGGACTAAGTAGCCAAGTGAGCGTAAGTGCAAATAGCTTGAGAGAAAATGTAAACTGTAAACTTAGCAGTTAAAATAGCCAAATAACTAATGAAATTGATTTAGTAGACTAGAAAATAGGCACTGGAAGTGAATACGTAGACAGAAAATAAACAATGTAGATAGAAGCATAGAAGGCATTAGTCAGTTAGTGGATACGAAGTCAGTTAGTGAATACGAGAATTGACTGTGTGGACAAGAAAATCGACAGTGCGAACCAAAGATTGGATAGTTTAAATTAAGAATTGGACTGTGTCAGTAAAAGAATGGACAATGTTGAAATTGAAGTGGGTTCGTTTGAGGAGGAATGGCAGGAATTTCTTCAGCAGCGAAGTTTCACTATGACTGCACTGGAAGCGGGGGTAAATTGGGAATAAGGGCAAGTCGTAAACAATAAAGCAACATGGGAGGGTGGTCAGCAACTCTATGGTAATGGTGTCACGCAGCCAGGAATAGGGAAAGAGGTCGCAATTAAGACCCTTACCGTGGTCATTGCCGGTTTCACCAACAAGGAATAAACTAACCCCCAGCAAAGGGACACTTCAGTTTATGTGGGCCATAATGATATCGAGGTGTTTCACCATTATAAAACTCATGTTGCTAAGTGTTACTTGGCTAAAGGTTGCTTAAAGAAACAAGAAGCGAATATTCTCATGTTGTTATTGATGTATTGTGGCCATGTGACTAAACGAACCAATAAAAATTAATACCGAAGAAAGGAAAAAAA